>JACDOX010000232.1:826179-860098 GCA_014549065.1 Cardinalis cardinalis
ARRARRRTGCTATAAAAGAGTGGAGAAGGGAACTRGAGTCAGTTGGGTGYTTTGTGGAGAAGGAAGAGTCAGAGCTCTGAGGAGCTGCCCACCAGAAGCACCAAGAAGGTATGGAACCTTTGTGATAAGGAGATGACWGTATRGAACCYCTGCAGTAAGATAACRACAAAAACCCACCACAAAATATGARTATTTATCATATTTCCATCTCCTACTGCTGAAGTATAAAGGGGCCAAACTTCCTTTTTTGTGCCAGTGGGGAGAAAATGCCACCAGCCCAGCACTGGTGGAAGTCCTGGGTTCCCCCCAAGGCGCAGCACTGGGAGCTGCAGTGCTGGGGACACCCTCTGTGGGTTTTGGGGTGACACCTGGGGTCACTCCTCACCCTGAGGTGAGTCCAAGGACCAGGCTAAAGCCTTGGCTGGTGAAAATCAGCTCAAATGCCCAATTGGAGCCCCTGTGGCTCAGTGTGCCAGCCTGGCCTTGGGAAGGCTCCTCCAGGCTGTGGAGATGCTCTCTCCACGCTTTGGAGAGAAGTAATGAGCGCTCAGGGAGGAATTGAAAGAGAACTGAGCTCACTTTCAGATTTGTGGGAGTCCTTTATCATCCAAACTCCGATGGAAATGATCTCCTTGAAGAGTGTAACACTCAGACAGAAGCCAGCCACGGCCTGGCTCTTAATCGCTCTCCAAATTGATATAAAATACAGAGCAGGAGCTACAATATTAAAAATAAAAAGCTTCATAAGAAGCTCATTCTTAAGCATTTTTGGCTTTGATGTAAGGAAGATATTTTATGTGTCAAAAAAGTCTCCAGTGCTGGCTCTTGGCAGCAGGCTTGAGGGAAGGGATTATTCCATGGCTGTGGTTGTACATCACCTGCTGAAGGGAAGACCAAAGCTATAATTAGGGCTCTCCCAGTGCCATCATGTTGGGTATCTTTGGGTAATTGTTGCAGCCCACATGCCTGTCCATATGTTTTTCTGTGGAGGATGATTAATTCTCCTCTCCTTCAATACAAAGTGTGGTTTATGCAGGGAATGTATCTTTACGAGCAGGAGAATTCCTGTGTAACAGGAAAATAAAGCTCCTAATCCTGCCGTTCCCCCGGGGGAAATCCAGCCCAGCCAATGGCATCGAGGTCTTAATTCTCAGGAGTTGTTTGTAGTGAGTGAGAGSAGCGCCCCTGATAAGGCAGGGCTGCTCAAAATCTGCCATCTGGCCAGGCAGCAGAGCCGGGGCTTTGCGAGTTTTAAACTGGCATTGTTCTTAAAGCCTGGATTTTCCCTGGTGCATTAATGGGTTTTGGAGAGGGAGAACAGCCCCTAATTGCTGTGGGCACTGCACCCAGAGCCTGGCCAAGAACTGGCACAGCTCTGCCAGGAGCACCTGAGAATTCGGGATTGCGGAGGTGGGGGAAGAATTCCTGGTTTTCCTAAAGTGGGTGAGCACAGGAGCAACCTCTAACTCATTCTATTGAGCCCTCCAAAGCTGTGTTTGCTCCTGAGGGATGCACAAAACGCCTGTTTAAAACCTCAGCCTGCTCCTTCTGAGGTGGCAATTCTGTGCACTCCCTGACCAGCCCACACCTCCACCTGCCCGATGTTTCTCCAGCAGGGAAAACAGCTAAAAATTACAGTTATTAGTCATTATTCTCCCCTTCTTCTGAGTCATTAACATCAATTACTAACCACTGCATTRTCAATTAAGACTATCACTTGCTGCTATTCACTGCTAATGTGCTAATTGTCATCAATTTACTGCCTCAATTATGTGGTCATACACTTGCCTCGAGGTATAGAGATGCGATATGAGGATCCGGAGGAGAAACAAGTTCTCCCTGGTTTTAATGCGCGGAAAGGAACCTGGAGTGAGTCTGAACATGGATGGAGTTGTGGAATTCTCCTAGAGAAAARTCATTCTAACACACAGATAGATGATGGTGAGGGAAACAGAAACCACAATTAAAGCAGAGTGTTTTCCAAGACCCTTTCTTATTCCTGACCTTTCCACTGAAAATGTGACGTTATTTCCCCTGCAATGGATTTGTGGCTCGTGTTCACTCTGTAATCATGTATATATTTTTCCCTAATTATATCTGATTGCTTACTGCATGTTGTACTTTCTAATGAGCATTGAATTATTAATCTGCTGCCGAGGCTTTCTCAGCATACAAAAGGGAAAGATGTCTGGTGTCATTGAACACAGCCTATTGTGTTCCCTTCAAGCAGCAGCAAACTTTAGGATTCAGCAGTGTGCCAGATTCTCACTACAGACACAGCCGAGTTCTCTTTGACAGGTTTTAAATAATATGTTTTTGGAATGCTTTATCTGACACTAAGCTGCCCTGAAAATAGTAGAGGAAGTCTGCTAGARAGAATAAAATCAGACAAACTCCTAAAAAAAAAATAAAAATCCTTCCTGCCTCTATTTTTCAGTCCTTAGGCAAATAACCTTGTAGGCTGTGTGGAAGGGTTTGATTTCTTTCATGCAGTTGCTCAGCAATCCAAGGAAATAAAGCAGAGATGCTTATCCAGAGCAAGGGTCCAGGGAAAATGATGGATCTTTTTCCCAGCAAAGGAATTGGGATTTTCTGCCTAAAATTGTGATGGGAACTTGATTTTCCCRTGCAATATTTATCTGTAATGGGGTGAAATCCTATTTCAAGTCATCCTGAGCATTGGCACAGGTGCCCAGAGCAGCTGTGGCTGCCYCTGGATCCCTGGCAGTGCCCAAGGCCAGGYTGGACAGGGCTGGGAGCATCTGGGACAGTGGAAGGGGAGGAAAGATGAACTTTAGGGTCCTTTCCCACCCAACCCATTCCCTAATTCCAGGCWGAATCTATAATTTGATCCCAATTAACCCTCTCTTTGCAGGTGCTGTGCTGTTGGTGCCTCCCAGCCCACCCCCACACTGTGATCACCTGTGGGCAGGTAGGTCCCAAAGGAGGGGTCTAGGAYGGAGGGGGGCACACCCAGTGCAGAMTTTGAGCTGAAACCCTTTATAGATGGTTTTCCCTGGAAAGCAGTGACCTCTGGCTGAGATTTGGGGGTTTTCCTGCTCCTCCCAGGGCACAGGGGGAACACTGGCTGTTTGTGCTTAGCCAGGCTCTCCTGAGCTCTGTGAGGCCTCTGGGCTTCTCTCCCTCRTGGCATCAGCTCCTCTGGCGCCTCCTGCCCTTCCCAGGTGGATTTCTGCCCTGTGTGTGCACGGAGCTTGGAGCAGCTCCTTGGCTGTGTTGGGTGTGCAAGCCCAAGCTCAGCTGGTGTTTTRTCATGTGGGAGAGTGTGGGAATCCTGAAAGTCAGAGGGTTTGGGGAAAGCTGCAAAGGGCAGGGCTCAGAGACAGCAGAACTGGGATGGGAGCTAAGCAGCAGCCATGAGACTGGTCAGCAGAAAAGTTATATGAGAATTAGAAAGCAAGGACAAATAGGACAATGGTCTGTGTATCAATGCTTGGCTAGAATAAGTCCCCAAGCTACAGAAAAGTTTGTCTAGTGAGATATTGGGGAGTTCTAAGCCCAATAATGGAGCTCTGTGCATTGTGTTTAAGGCTTACAAGCAGGTATTGTATTCTAAATAAGCAAGCATTGTTTAACCAAAGGTACCTGTGCTCATAGTGGTTGGATGGAATTACTGTCAATGTGCTTCTGCTTTGTGTGATTGGTCAAAAAAACTTCTAAAGTGAGTTGTAACATTAAGTTTTGTGTCTGCTGCCTGGGATGTGAGCTGCTGGCATCTCCCCATTGTCATAACCATGGAATGAGGCTGATGCTGGAAAATCCAACAGCTCAAGGCATGTTTGAACCAGCAGTCCCATCCTGTCTGTGACCTGTACACAGACCCCTGGGCAGCACTATGAGAGGAGGGCTTTGCTTCTCAAATTTGAAGCCTTTTATCTGCTCCCTAAATCTCTGAACCCCCTGCTTGTGCTGGGCAATGGGAATGGCAGCTTTGGCTGCTGGCATTGCTGCTTTGTGGTGRTTGTTCCCATCTGATGCTGAAGCTGATTTTCATCTTTGAAGATGTTCCAGGCTCAGTGTGTTAACTTAGGCTTTGACAAAAAGGAATGAAACCAATGTAAGAGATTAATATTTGTGCTGGTTTGTTTAGAAGCTTTTAGATCAGCTTGAGGAAAATTTGGGGAAGAGAGATGAAGTTCAAATATTTTTTAACTGTGGGGTGAAATATTTCTTTGGCTCTGTCTGACTGAAACATCAGCTTCATTTGAACTGAGTGGCATCAATTTGGGGTATTTTTTCCATATCTAGATTTTTCTTTTGGTTTTCCTTATTTGTTCTCTTATCTCTGCTCCCTGACAAAAGATTTCTGGGGAAGAACAACCCAACGGAGGCTGCATCTTCCACACATTTTAACTGGTGCTTGTTGAAATTAGTTTAATATAATAATTACTTATTTTTCCAAATATGCCTTTTATATGAAGTGATTCAGGAATGCAGCTGTCTAAGGGGAGGTGGGGAGGAGGAGGAGGGAATCAYTGAATAATGAGGTGGGAATGAGTCAGTGTGTGAGGGCAGCACTCCCCTGTGCCCCCAGTGCCACAGTGTCAATAAAGCTSCTCATCCCAGAGTGTCCCAGTCCCAACTGGGCTGGTGGTGATGAAATGGGAYACCAGGGCAGGCTCTGACCTTGAAAATGCACCTTAGAAAGCCGAAGCTTGGCACAGCCCAAGGGAACTTTCTGGATCTTTAACAAGAATGTAAAGGCTTTGTTGGCGTACAAACGTCTCCCAGACTCCCCAAACTGGCTGTGTAAAATTTCATGGCTGTGGTCTAAATTCTCACTTTTTGGCACTGGGGAGAATCCCAGAGTGGTTTGGGTTGGGAGGGACCTYARARCCCMCCCAGTGCCACCCCTGCCATGGCAGGGACACCTCCCACTGTCCCAGGTGCTCCAGCCCCAGTGTCCAGCCYRGCCTTGGGCACTGCCAGGGATCCAGGGGCAGCCCCAGCTGCTCTGGGCACCTGTGCCAGGGCTGCCCACCCTCACAGGGAGGAATTCCTTCCTAATACTTTCAAATCCTGCATGTCTGAATGCAGGGAGCTGCAGCCAGCTGAGGTGGTTGGGTGTGTTTTAGTGAGACAAATCTCCAGACTGATGTTCTCCCCCTGATTTTGCTCTCCCAGCTGTAAAGTCCTGCTCCAGGTGTAAGAGAGCTCCTCCTTTCCAGCCCTCCCTGAATTCCAATGAAGRTGTTGATTTATTTGAACTGTAACAATAAAGACCCTCCTTCATTAATGACAGGGAAGGGGAGAGATAAACYGCCCATAAATTAAATCAGCATCAGATGCTCATAGGGGAACTTTGGGTAGATCTMAAAGGACAGAGACAGAGGGAGTATCAGCTACTGTGGTTAGAAAGGAACTGGGAATTGTTGGTTAATTCAGAAACATAAATAATAAAAAAGTTGCCAAAGTCCAAGTTAGTTTTTTGAGGGGTTTTTAGGAGAGAGAGAGCTTTTCTTCCTCAAACCACCTGCTCTAGACCTAKAAAAGATTTCAAGAAGTTGAATAAGTCTCTTTTCCCCTTGAAAACTTCCATCCAGTTTTATTATTTGGGTAGGTAATACCACAAATACAGATGGCATTTACCCTTGCCTTGTCTCCTCCCAATCTGTTCTCTTTTCTGGGTTAATACCTTCTCCCACTCTGCTCTTCTATTTCAATGTAGTGTTTAAAAATAAAATGGCAGATTTCTCTTTGCTTTTCCTCTCCGTTTCTTCACATTTATATTTTGACTTTGTTACCTTTGGCTCACCTCATCTGCCTACATAGAAAGCTTTTTTTGTTTGTTTGTCAGATTCTTCTACATAACTTTTCCTAGAACTCCGAGTAAGCCCTGCTTGAAGAACAACTTTCATGCCTTTCAACCCAATTCATTTTCTCTTAGTACATTTTATTCTTTATAATATCAAGATTTATGATTTACAAACAGCACAGAAGCGAGGAGTTATGGGAGACAAAAACAGGAGGGTGGGRGAAAAATAAAATCCTTATTTTAGTTTGGGATTCTGCCTAAAAGRATGACACTGGGTCCGTTTTTCTCCAGTACAATGGAAGGTATTGAATTTGGAGATTCATGCATGAACTAAAAATTGGCAGGAAAAAAATCAGTTTAGTGAAATTCAAAGCAAGTTCCTACAATGAAACTGTGTGGGGAGTGGGGGTGTCAGATGGAACTTTAATAGACATTTTTCCCTTAAATTTTTTTTCTGACAGTATTTTATTAAAAACCCCACAAGCATTTGAAGAAGCAAATATTGTTCACRGTGTAAAAGTTTGAACGTAGCACTTTGAAAACAGGAGTGAAACTCTTCTGTCTCCTTCCACACATCATCCTTCATTTTGGAAGTGCTCCAAAAGAAATCATCTAAGCCTTTCAAACCAACTTGTTTCACTTTCTTGTTCTAAAGGCATTCTTTAAGCCACACTCTATTTTGAACACCTTCACTCTCCCTGATAATCATCTCCTTGATGGCTTYACCACAACTAGAGGAAAAAATCCAATTCTCCAGCTGCAATTGTGATGCTTCCCTGTCCCAAGAACACAAAGGAAGGTTCCTGCCAGCCCGTGCTGTCATTTGCAAACGCTTTGTCACATTTTGTCACAGCAGGGATCAATATTTGCCACGGTGCCAAGGCGGCAGCTCCATATGCCGCCTCTTTTTGTGGAGGGCATGCCAAAAATAACACTGTGGTGCAGCTCCTGGGGGAGCTGGTGCTGCGGACATGGACAAATGGATCTGGGCTCCTCTTARAGCATCCTTGCTCACCCCTCTGTTGGTCCAAAATGCAACCAGAGCTCTGCCAGGGGAGATTTGGGCTGCGAGGACGCGCTGAGGGTCTCGGCGGGAGCTGGGTGGGTGTTTGGGTGCTTAACACCACTCCAGCATTTCTGCAGGCTGATTAATCCACAGAAAGCTTGTAATTATGCCAGTGTTTCCCTCTGGACTCCTCAGCATGTGTTGGTGTCTGGCTGTCTCTTTGTAGCATATGTTCTCCCTCTCCCGAGCCCATCCCGRAGCGCATCCGCGGGGTCGGGGCCACGCGGCCACCGTGGCCCTGCAGGGTGACCCCTGCCCAGCCTGGTGCTCGTTAAGGTTTGGGGTGACAGTGCCATGGCAACAGGAGGCTGTGCACGCACTGATTACCAAACAACATTCGCTAATTAAAGACAGCTCAAGGCTCAGCTCTCGCTGCGTTTGCAGCACAAGGGTGAGAGGCAGCGGGACGGGTTTGGCACTGAGGGGTGGCAGGAAACCCTCTGTGCTCCTGCTGCTCCTTGCCACTGCTGTCAGAGCCATCCCTCATGARCACACCCTTCTGAGAACCCAAAATGAGGCCCAAGTGCTCCCCTTGACCTAAGGAATCTCATGTGCCTGTGTGCRTCTAACAAAGGCACCGTTATGACCAGAGAGGAATTTTATTCACTCGCCAGTTGGCACAAGGTGTTTTCTGGTRGCTCTGGGTGCTGCTCTGATTTCTACCCACTAATTCAAATGAATATTGAATTTCCAGCTGCAGCTGTTTTCTGGTACTGAAAGAATCGGAGGTGTTAGTGTTCTGGTGAAGTTTTGGGTTCTTTTTTCCTGATAAGAAACTGAGGACAGACATTTGGTGGATTCTTCTTTTCCTTAGACCATTTTGATGACCTTGTGCTTTTCACTTTTGGAAATTACCCCAGTAATATCTATAAAATGTCTTTTCTGCAGTATCTATAAGATGTATTTTCTTCCTCTCCTTTCCACACCCTGYGATTCTCAGTAAGGTGTGGTCAGGCTTGGCTTCCCAGGCAACCACACACATCCAGCCGCAGCATCCTCCAGGGAAGGACTTTTCTCCTTGGGTCCCACATTGATCAGGGTTTTCCTTGGAGCAGAGGACATGATTCAGTAGGAATTCCACAGAAATGAGCTGAAAACTGTGGTTGGTAGGTTCTGAACACAACCTATCCCTTCTTACTCCTGCAGCACCTCTCCTCTGTCACTCACCACTTCCTTTTTCTCCTTAAAGAAGGTGCCAGACGTGCACAGACAGAGCCAAGAGCTGAATTCCTCACCCCAAAACTCCTTGTGGAGCAGGGTGTGCTGGGCATGGGGTCAGCAATCCTTTCCTCTCCAGGCAAAGGAAAGAGTTGATAGTGACTCGCATAGCGAGGACAGGATCTCACCAAGTCATCATTTTCTCTCTGTATTTTTGTGGTTCCAACTTTTAACTTTCTCAATCTTTTCCCTTATAAAGTGTTTTTCACTTTATATTGTTTTATACCCCAAATAGAGTTGATTTTGATCATAATTGCTTGCCAGCTTTCCACAAAGCAGTGCTCTGGGAATCTCTGACCTCTGGAAATCCCTTCAGGGGAGATTATTCTGCAATAGTAAGCTGGGACCCAGAGCCAAACCTCTCTGTGCACGCAGGGAACTGCATCATCTCTGATGTATTAATGTGATTTGATGCCATCATTTAAGCAACTGGAGATGCAGATGTGGAAGAATACGTGCAGACAGAAAATTAAATTGTATAGATCATGAGCATCTCAGGGTTGATTAAATGAAATGAGAGTGCATTTCCTCTTTCATACGGAAAGAGGCTTAACATTAAAAAAAACCCTAATCTTTTCTAAGATAAAGTTCATTAACACAATGATTATTCATTTGGCTTTTATAATGATACTGCTGCTTAATCACCAGAACATTGCTTCCTGTGCTCTAGGAGAACCAGCAGGAAGCATTTGAAGAGACAGAGCTGGTGCTAATGCAGCAGCAGCCAGGATGGAATCTCAGTGCCTTTCATTTTTAAAAGTGAATTCCTGCTCAGGTTCCTAAAACCCCACCCATCAAACAGCAGGAGCTTTAAACCCAACATTAAATTTATACAGCAATGAAGCCTCAGGTTTCCTGTTTCTACACAGTTAACATCTAAGTTTCCTCCTGGGTCCATTTCCATTATTTATTATATTATTTGCCTAGAGTAGCACCCCAGAGGAGCATTGTAATCAGGAACTGAGCTTGTGCTGGGAGAAATACAGTGCAGTCACTCCAGAGCTGGCCTGGCCTCTTGAGTTTATAATCCTAATAAACAAGGCAAACAGTAATAGAGATAGATAAACAAATGCTGGAGGAAGCTGGCTGCTTAATGGCTTCCTCTCCTGCACTTTCCATCCCCACCTTGTGCTCCTGCACAGCTCCAACCCCTTCTCCACACTCAGCCTGAAACTCCAGGCTCCCTTCCTCAGGGCTGCAGGGCTTTATTTCCCCTTTCCCTGTAAGAGCCTAAACGAGGGATGCGGAACTCCAGGGAGCTCTTAAAGTGCAGTTTATTGTATCCAAAATGCAGTTTATTGTATCCAAGGTGTCCCAGCAGTCCAGGGTCATGGGTGACAGAGCTGTGCCCACAGCTGTCAGCTCCAGCTGCAGGCAGCCCTGGAGACCCTTTGGTTTTGGTTACAATGCATTATAGACTTTTCTTTTGGTTACAATGCATTATAGACTTTTCTTTTGGTTACAATGTATTAGATACTTTTCTTTGCTGAGCTCTTAATACAGTAGAACCAATCTATACCTTAACTTTTACCTATAGCCCATCATAACTCCTATCATTACCATATTCATGTTACTATTCTCCAATCACTAAAAGTCAGTACATTGCAGTTTAAGCTAGGAGTTGTTTTTCAGTTTCTTGCAGTGGAAAATGCTGAGACCTTTTTTCCACTTGCCACATTCGCTGCCTTGTTTGCCTGTGCTCTCTTTGTGCTTGGTAAAAACATCTTCTTGTTTGGGGTGGGTTTGTCCTTTGCTCTAAGCCATAAAACCCCTTGTAACTCACACACCCTTTGCCTCCTTGGTTATCCAGTGAGACTGGCTCAGCAATTCTTTTCTTCTGTATCAAAACTTGCTTCCATCTCTATTCCCTCATCAGACTCTACATTGAAAAATCTTTCTGCTAAGCACATATATCTCACACATACCTGTGAGACTTTCTTGTCAAACYTYSATCCTTCCCAACACTTCCCCTCACCTCTGCTCATCATTCCTGTTCTTTGKTGCTGTCTTCCTTCTCCTCCCTGTCCCCGCAGCTCCTCAGTGCTGGCGACCCCTCAGTCTGTGATGATCCTGTGGCATCAGGGCCAGGCTGATCTCCTGATGCCACCGAGCAGGGGCACTGCCTCTGCTCCTCCCTGGCAATATTTGAGAGCAGGAATTGGAATCATTGAACCCCTCTCTCTTTTCCTGGAGTGTTTTTTTCCCTAAGAAACAGGGTGGAGTGTGTGTGCGAGTGTGGAGGGGWGAAAGGAAGGAATTGGGAGGTGCCTCCAGAGAAAAAGGGAATATTTGGAACGCAATCACAGGGGGTTTTAAGACCTGTTGATGTTGTAAATGTAGGACAGCTTGATTTCTACMCATTATTTAAATGAATATTGAATTTTAAACTGCAGCTATTTTCTTGTATTGACGCCACTTTGGACTCTGAGGTGTTCATGTTCTGGTGAAGTTCTTTGGGCTCTTTTTTCSTGACAAGAAATGAAGGACAGGCATTAGCTGGATTCTTCTCTTCCTTAGACCTCTTTGATGACCTTGTGCTTTTCACTTTTGGCCCTGCATACCTATATATATATTTTTTTTTTATAATAGTGTTTGCAGGCAGCCCTTTTCTCCATAATGAAAGCAAATGCCCCTGGAGTCAGCACAGGCTTCACTCACCAGCAGAAGGGCTCACAAAATCCTCTGTTCCTCAGGCTGCTCCTCACAGGCATTTGTTCCCTTATTGTTCCTTCTGCAAGAAAGGGGACTCCTSGAAAGAGCATCATTCTTGTTCACAAACCTGGGGATAGGGAACCTGGGGCACACCTGAGCATCTGCACCTTGCTGGCAGGGCTGGGTTCYAGGGGCTCAGCCTGAGGCTGAGGAAGAGGAGCTCCCTGAGCAGCCCTGCCCAGCCTGGCACGCTCTGGGCAGGCTGCCAGGCTCCCTTCTGCTGCTGCWTCTTCTTTTTGGCCAGCAAGAGCTCCCCAGCCTCCCCTCAGCCCTGCTTAGTGCTGAGTTTGCTCTGGGTTGTTCAGCCCTGCTCTGACACAGGCTGGGACAGACAAAACCACCTCTCCTCAGCCTGGGACCCTGCTGCTGTCTGTTGGATGGGACATGCACCACAAGGGGGGTTAGGAAGGGCTTGTTTTGCCTAAAAATTTCTAAAGCAGCTCACATTCCGTTTGTGCCATCCACCCTTAATTCCCTGGGGATAATTTTGTTATCCCAGCAGGGGCGGTGAGTCCTTTTCTTTCTCCCGCCTGCTCAGTGCAGCAGAGGGAAAGCTGGATAAAAACAATCAGGGAAAAAAAATATAGCAACACTTCTGCTCTAGTAGGAGCTGTTATAATCCAAATTAGCTGATAAAAGCATTCTTGAGAGTGATTTAGGATTARAGTCCACAAAAAAATGGTTCAAAGGTTACATCTGAAAACAGAACTTTTGAGAACAAATTGTTGCTGCAGGAATGCATCTGGGAAGATCAGGTTTAAGACTCTGCCTTGTTCTTCCCATTTCCCTCTCAGATCCTTTAGTATCCATCCTTTAGGAGCATCAGAGGAATGTGGCAGCATTTTTAAATTAAGCTCAGGTGTGCAAACAGCTCTGATCCTTCTGCCWCCACAACCACATGCATTAGGAAATGAAAAAAAAAAATTACTAAAGGTCATTGTTTCTGCATCTAATTTTGTATTTATTTGTTTGCTAAGACTCCCCAGTCAGATGCTCTGGGCACTCCTGGCTATTAATTGCATACTCAGTGTGCCATGCAATTAAGTGAAACAAAACAAGGCTGAAAAGCTTCAGAAATAGATGGGAAAATAGGAAAATCACAATGTCTGTTTACAAAACCTGCAGGAGTCACCAAATTCGTGTGTTGGCACTGGAGATGAGCTGTGAGAGCAGGGAGGACACACCTTGCTCAGGGCAGGAGTGCCCAGCCCTTCCAGGAGCACCAAAGCACAAATGTTCTCCCAATCCAAACAATCCCCTCTCAACTTCAATGACAATTTTGCTCACAGGCAACATTTGCTCCCAAGACATCTCTTCCATAGTTCTTACAGCATAAATAGCCCCTCATTGTTCRGCTTTAAAGGAAATAAATGATGCTTTCAGCCCGGTCCTTTTCATTGCCTGTGACTGATATCAGCAAAGCACTGGTGCTGGTTATGTCTATGGAGATACAGCCTTGCAGTGCAGATGTGTTATTTAAATTACAATGCTGGGAATACATTTGTGTCAGTAGCTTTCCATCTCCTGCACCAAGCACTGAAGTTAGGAGGGGAAGAAAGCCCTGTTTTTTCCTGAGCACCACTGTATTTTCCTCTTTTCACAAGTCAGTTTGTTACATCTGAAGAGCTTACTCATGCATCCCCATCCAGTTCATTTTTATTACAGCTCTGTGTTTGTTACAGATAAGCTCCAAGGATGCAGCTGAAAGCTGGGCTCTTTCCAGTTCCCGTGTATTTTTTTTTCCCAAGGTTTTAATGGTTATATAACACTGTGTTATGACACAGCCTCCCTCTCGCTGAAGGAAAATTGCTAAACTCGGTTTATCGAATGTTCCAAGGGTACAAAGTTCAGATAAGAAAAGTTGAGATAGCAATCAAAAATGTCAGTGAGAATTATAAGTTTCTGGAAGTATAAAAGGGTGTTCCTTRTATTTCTTTCCTCTTTYCCCCCTTTTTCCTTACAGTACTCTGTTTTCCCAAACACCCAATATTTGGGGAAATCTCCTTTTCATGGACTGTTCCTCTTTTCCATCCCTTTGAGGAGAAAACCTGGCAGGTTCTGCTCTGCAGAAGCAGCCAGTGGTGATTTTAGAGTGGCAATTTTTTGCACCTGCCCTTGGTGGCAGCTCCTGAGTGCCCCAATTTGAGTTTCTTGCAGAAGACAAGGGATGCTGGGCCCAGCAGCTGCTGCCTGCTGAGTGACACCAGTGGGCACAAGGGCAGGCTTCTTTCCCAGAGGCACAGACCCAAAGGGAGGCCTAAAAAAGCCTCAGGGAAATGCTTGTTAAATATTAGGGGGAAAACAAGCTTTGCAATGAGGGTGTTGTGCACCAGGACAGGCTGCCTTGAGGGGATGTGAACATCCTGCAGCTGAAAATGATCAGAATKCAGCCCAAACTCAAGCTGGACCTTCTCTGGAGATGGACCAGATGACCTCGAGGTCCCTTYCAACCAGAATCACCCCATGGATTTAGTGCCCAGTGGGTTTCTCTCCAATTATTCAGCACCCACAGAACACAATATTAGTAATTTCAATCCCTTTTTTTCCCCCCCCCTGCACCTTTTATCATCTACACAGTCATTCTCCCAGATCAATCATGTCTTGCTGTCACAGGAGACAATCATTGTAATCATTTACAGAAAGAATCAGCATAATTCTGAATGTTTCACACCCTAAAGAAGGGGAGGATGACAAAGTTGTTCTTCTGTCCCAGAATTGAACTGCCACTCTTGCCAAATCCCACCCACGGGCAATTAGGGATTCATCAAACACTAACACTAACGTTCCTTTGGGGTTTGAAGGGAATTAGTAAAATGTGGATGTCATGGTGTCTGTCAAAGATGGGATGAGGGATTGTGGTGACTGGTGGTAATCAAGGACCAGTTCTTCAGCATTTCCCTCCTGCTGATTAACTGGATTATCCCTGGTGCCACTTTTTGGGATTGAAATGGTCTCAGGATACGTTGGAAGGAAAGTTCAGGTGTTCAGAAGGGCTGAAGGAAAGAGGGTTTGTGTGATATTGATCTCATCCACTGGGGGTTACAGGCAAAAAACATCCAAGAGGCCAGGCAGCAAATGTCCTGTGTGCTGGAAATCCTCATTCCTCTGCATGTGACGGGAGATTCCTGGCCAATTTCCCTGGATCAGATGCACTGATTGCATCTACTTGGCCCGCAGGGGTCAACCAGGTGACAGGAAAATAGGGATTAAAAAAACCCTGCAGGTGCCTTTGGACACCCCTCAGATCCCATCCCTCGCACTGAGCCATTGGAACAGAAATCCTGTGATTCCTTGGGCTGGTATTTTTTTACCCCAAGTATACAAGGATTGTCATTATTCCTAGATATCTGATTTTTACTGGAATCCCTCTGTCCAAGCTCATCCAGCAGGGAGGAGTGGGGGCTAAAATTCAGTGACAGACTTTGAGGCAGAGGAGGAGTTCTCTGAACGTGACCCCCTGGATGTTTCAGCCCCTCCCCAGTCTGACTTCTGTAGTGTGACAGGGCTGAGTGAAAGGCCAAGAAATGGAGACATCAGTATTTTCTTATTGCCATGCTCATTTTAGCCAGGATAACTCTAAATTTTGGGTTTCTTCCTCTCATCCCAGCTTCTGCTGTGTTTTACTCCTTTTCCTCCTCTTTCTTTTCTTTATTGAGTCTACGAGGAGGAATAAAAGATATATAAGAAGAAGGAAAAGGAGAATTATCCCAGAATATTCTGAGACTCTGTGACTTTGCTTCCTATTTACACCCATTGTAATCTGCAATCCAGTGGTTGAAACCCAGCTGAAGAACAAAATTCAAGGAGAACCTGAGATTATTCCTGTTCTTCTTCTATTATTCATGAATTCTTCAGTGGTAAATTGACTGAAAAAATGGGTAAAACAAATTTGATAATTATAAGTTAATAAAACCTCCACGCTGCTTACCCAGAAGTCAGTAACCATAGATCTGCTCTGTTTAAGCAGTTTAAATACATAAAACTGTTAATTACTAATGCAAATTCATAGCRGAGGAAATGATGGTGCACTTACACCGAGAGAATAAATGTTACATTTTTCCTGCAAACAATTTTTAGTTCCCTAATTTTAAGAAAAYCCAATATTGAGCTAAAAAATCATTACGAGGCCTTTTGTATGTAGAGYTGAAAAGCAGTTATGTAAAGATTTTTTTGGACTGGCAAGGAGGATTAATTAGAGACTTAATAAGGCACAGAGTGAGAATTTTGACAAATTACCAGAAAAATTGTACTGAGCCATGGGGCAGAGGCTAAAGCAGGCTCAAGACGCATGTACTTTTTGTAATAAGTATTCAAATTTTTCATATATACTTAGTATATTCATATCTATATTTTATATATAATCTTTATATATTTTCATATATATTATATACATTTTAATATATTTATATACACATATATATTATATATAAATATATTAAAATACATATATATATATGGTTTTTCCAGATGACTTGGGGCCTTGGAGGCCTGGATTTGCAATATCTTGGTGGTTGAGCATCCCAGGCAGKCATTTGCTCTGTCATAAAAAGTGGGGCTGGAATCTCTGCAGACAGAAGAACAAATTCCTGCAGCTCCTGAATTCTCCCCTAAGCTTGCTCAGATTTCAGGGTGATATCACAAATCTGCCTCGCTGCMTTTCACTGAGTTTACACGCAGCCAAAATTAAAATGTTTCAAGAGGATGAAAGAAACAAAGTGAACTTCAAGGCCTGAATATTTGATATCCTAATATTCATTAAGAGGCAGTAATTATCTGATTGCATCTATTAATTCTGGCACATTACATTGCTTCAGTCTTTAAACTCGACATAAATTTTATGCCAATTAATTAAAAGAAAAGGAAATGGGTTTTATACACCTTCTTTATTCTTAATCCTTTCTTCCCCCTACCTGAGTGTGTCCCTTTTAGGCAGGGGGCTGTGAATTATTGGGAATTATTGGGAATCAGGCACCTCCCAAATGGGATGAACTCTTGGGAAATGAGACCAAAAAAAACGGAAAAGGAAAATATTACATGTCTCACTTCCATCTTCAGAGTGCTGATATTAATAAGTGAGCTCCTAAAAAGAAACACCTGCATCCTGAAATTAAGGATTTGGGGCATTTCTGATAATCCAGTYCACCTGTGGAGGAAGTGGAACGGAAAAATCATCTTGGAAATTATATTGGAGAGCCTTGAGGTCGAGGAGGGATTTCTTCAGTTCATGATTAGTTGTCTTTGAACCAGGAGAATCCAAAGAAAAGCAAATAAAAAAGTCAGGGTTTCCCAGGGAAACCACTGCAAACTGGATTCAGCGCTGTGCAAAACCAATATGAAACATTTAAACCAAAATATTTATAATAATTATATATATGCATGTGGATGTCTATAAATCCCTGCACATAATGATCTATTCAGACTAATTAGCTCACATAGAAAGATCTGAGCTTTTTGGTCTGAGTTCCCACATGGATTAAATGGAGATAATAATTCTTTTGTGCTAATTGTAATGAGCATTGGAGGAGAGCCATGGAATTGTGAGTTATTATTTATTTTTTTCTAGCAATCTTGGCCATGCCTGAAGTGCAGCCACCAAAGGGGTGGGAATRTGGTGGAAAACCATTTTTTTGTCTTCATCCCTACCTGGCACAACATTTCAGATAAGGGCAAGGCATCCAAAAACCACCCTGACTTCCCTGTTAAACCTCAGGGGAAAAATAGATAAGAAAATTGTCAGATCTGTGTTTATCAAGGGCTAAATGTGATTGCTGTCCTTACAGATAATTTGTTCCTTTATGTCACAACCTGCTGGACAAATACATAATTTCAGTTCRTATTATCGTTGTCAGAAATATTAAATAGGGCTTGATAACTTAGCATTTTTGCAAGGTCTCTGTATATTTTATTTATATATGTATACTTATATTTTATTTATATATTTTGTTTACACATTTTATTCATATATTACCAGATCAGAAATTATAGCAATGGCTCAGTGAAAAATCTCTGAAAGAGAGACATAATCTGTGCTCTAATATTTATATCAAATTCAGGATTCAGCTTCCCTTTCAAAAATACTTTGGATATCTTGTTGAGCACAGGTGAAGTGATAATCAGTGAATTTTCTACCCAAGATCTGTCAGCTTTAGTGAGCTGAATCCCAATTGTGTCTGTGTGTACAGTCTCTGGGTTGGGCTCCAATTTGGATTTCTTGGCAGCAGCCCATTTTTAATTCATTTGCCCTTTGTTCTGACTGAGAATCCTCACAAATATTCCTATTTACAGTGGTATTTAGGGCTCACAGTGAAGGAATAACACCAGTTCTGCTTGCCAGCCAATGGAACCCCATGGAAGGAAATCCACACACATCTGAGGTTTTGTTGTTTTTTTTTTTGCCTTGTTCTTTCAGCTCCAAACTTGCTGTGTAGTCCTTCCAGTGGAAAAGCAGGAAATAACCATTTATTAATATATATGACCATAATAATGACCATATAACCATATATGTATATGGAATATTATATAATAATATTATATATCATTCCACATATGTATATATGATTATATGGTTGTTGTTATTATTGTTATTATTATTATTATTATTATTATTATTATTATTATTATTATTAGTATTATTATTATTATTATTATTATTATTATATAACCAATATAATAACCATATGTATATATATATGGAATATATTTAGGAGTTGCCCATCAAAAAGATGGAGCCAAGGGCACCTGGG
This sequence comes from Cardinalis cardinalis, assembly GCA_014549065.1. Classification (NCBI taxonomy): domain Eukaryota; kingdom Metazoa; phylum Chordata; class Aves; order Passeriformes; family Cardinalidae; genus Cardinalis; species Cardinalis cardinalis. The sequence continues at coordinate 843,695 of JACDOX010000232.1, forward strand.
TCATAGCAAACCTCCCCTGGCCCTCCAGTCCAAACAGAGCTGTGGTTAAGTCAGTCAATAACACCTGGGAAGAAGGAGAGGGAACCTCCCTGGCAGCAGCATCAATCCCCCTGGAACTGACCCTCTTTTGCCATTTATTTTTCATTTTGGAGAATAAACATGAGAACACCCAAACAGGTGAAATTGAGACAAAGATAACAGGGAGGAAAGAGAGCAGGAAAGGGAGGCAGGGGTGTGAGGGGAGCATCACGTAGCTCATTCCCTCTTTGTTTGCASAAGTCAATTCTTTCCCTTTCCAACAGCACACAAAAGGAGTCTCAGGAGCCTTAAATTACTTTCCCAGTCTTTACAGAGCACCTCTCCAAAAGCAAAATTAATGGGGTCTTGCTGGGCAGCCAAAAGGAAAACCCATCTCAACACGTTTTGTTCTGCTCAGGACAAAATCCCCCGATCCCAGCTCAGCCCTGGGTGCTGCTGCTCTGCTCTGGCAGGGGATTGAGAGCTGAGAGGGAGAGCTGGGCAGCTCCTGGGGAAACCAGGCTGGGGTTTGGGGAGGAACAGCTGTGTGGGAAATGGGATTCTGGCCTCAGCTGCTGGGATCCTCACCCCAGAGCAGCCCAAGGTGTTCAGGTCGATGGATTTGCTCTCAACTCCTGTTGGGAAGTCACAAGGGGAAAAACAATTGATGCAAACAGAGAGGAATGGGCTGGGTGAGCAGCAGTGGAGTTCTGTAAGCTCTGCCTTTTTCTTTTTRATTAGAAACCATGCTGCCTTGGCCTGGCAGCTCAGCTTAGAGCATTGCATAAACAGTCAGACTTAAAAATCCCCACTCCAAACAGCACATTTCTGAATGGATGGACCAGATTCCCAATAATTTTATAAGACTTTTTTCAACTTTCTTAAAAGGCCAACTAAACTCAGCTGTAGCACCTGTGGGCTTCACATATGGGGAACCACAACAAGAAGTCCAAATAATCACTGGTATAGCAACTCAGAAGTCACCAAACCCCAGGTTTCTGTGACCTCAAATACACCCACATCCAAAAAGTCCTCTGAGAGACAGTGACAAAGGTGCCACTTTAAAATTTAAAACCGGTCTATGATTTTCTGATTCTCAAATCAAAAGACAAGTGACCTCATTGCTGCTGACTTTTCCCCTAAGGGTGGAAGCRCCACTAAATGGTTTCTAGAGGTGTGGCTGGAAGCTCAGGGAGGTCAGCTGCCAGGTCAGGAAAGCACAATTTACATTAGAAAATCGAAATTTTGTTGAGTACTGCTGTGCAGTGAGAAGGACAAGTCCATAGAACTGAAAGTAGTGCAGTGAGACAGTCCAGGCAGAGCTCAATGAAATAAAGATGAGCTGAGCTGCAKTTACTCATTTTTACTGGAGGCTTCAGAAATAGGACCTCATCTAGAGAACAAATCAACTTTCTGCATGAATTTTAGATTAAATTTTATCATTTAATGGCGTTTCTTTTTTTCCCTTATTTTTGCCAAGGACCAACTGAGAGGCATTTTCCAGGAATTTTAGATTAAATTTTATCATTTAATGGCGTTTCTTTTTTTCCCTTATTTTTGCCAAGGACCAACTGAGTGGCATTTTCCAGGAGTCCCCAAGCTACCTTTTTAGTCCTGTAGAAATAGAGAAAACCAGGAGAGAGAGGCTTCTTTTAATTGTTAACTAACACTTTTAAAGGCACAGAAGTGGCTGCATGGGAGGTATTTCATCTCTCCAATGCCAGCATGTAATTCCTTATCCTAAGGCTCAGTATCCTTGGACTGGTCAGCTCAGAGCAGCCAGGGGAGGCAGTGCAGTTCCAATAATTGCTTTTTGAGYGAAGCTGGTGGCTGGGAATCTTCAACTTGCCGTTTAGAGCACAGATGAAACCATTCCTGCACAGCTCCACCTCTCTAATCTGCTCCGATTTTGTGCTGGCTCCTGGTGTTAGAGGTGAGCCTTGAACTGGGGTGTGAGAGGGACAGAAAGCATCCCAAAACTGGAGTGGGAGAAGGACAAAAAGCACCCCAAAACTGGGGTGTGAGAGGGACAGAAAGCACCCCAAAACGGGGGTGTGAGAGGGACAGAAAGTGCTCCACAGCTGGGGTGGGAGAGGCACAGAAAGAGCCCCAAAACTGGGGTGTGAGAGGGACAGAAAGCATCCCAAAACTGGAGTGGGAGAAGGACAAAAAGCACCCCAAAACTGGGGTGTGAGAGGGACAGAAAGCACCCCAAAACGGGGGTGTGAGAGGGACAGAAAGTGCTCCACAGCTGGGGTGGGAGAGGCACAGAAAGAGCCCCAAAACTGGGGTGTGAGAGGGACAGAAAGCATCCCAAAACTGGAGTGGGAGGACAGAAAGCGCCCCAAAACTGGGGTGTGAGAGGGACAGAAAGTGCTCCACAACTGGGGTGTGAGAGGGACAGAAAGCACCCCAAAACTGGGGTGTGAGAGGGACAGAAAGCACCCCAAAACTGGGGTGTGAGAGGGACAGAAAGTGCTCCACAGCTGGGGTGGGAGAGGCACAGAAAGAGCCCCAAAACTGGGGTGTGAGAGGGACAGAAAGTGCTCCACAACTGGGCTGTGAGAGGGACAGAAAGTGCTCCAAAACTGGGGTGTGAGAGGGACAGAAAGTGTCCCAGAACTGGGGTGTGAGAGGGACAGAAAGTGCCCCACAATGGGAGTGCGAGAGAGATAGAAAGCACCTCAAAACTGGGATGTGAGAGGGACAGAAAGCACCCCACAGCTCAGTCCCACAGAACAATCCTTTTCCAGCCCCAGAACCAAGGACACCACTGCAGCTTCAGCCCAAAAAGTGCAAACAGCAGGGAATGGAGGGGAGCAAGCTGGGAGGGTGGGACTGCATCACCTGGAGCTGGAATTGGACAATGAACCCCAACATGGAAATGGACCAAAACTGATAAAATCATGAAAACTTGTGACCCATTGCCCATCTTGGGTGGAGCCACAGCCAGGCTCTTGCACTACCCAAGGTGTATCCTGTGAAGGCCTTTTAATTAATCCTTACTTTATTCCTTTARCTCTGCCCAGCCTCTGTTCCAGGCAGGCTCTCCAGGCATCAGCTGTGACTGTCATTCCTACCTGCAAAACTTTCTAGAAAGTTTCATGAGGGCTTTTTCCCCCTAAACATGACAATTCATGGTCTCCTCGCCTAGCTCAGGTGTGACACTGCACCAAAAYACCCCAGGATTTCAAGGGAAAAAACAATCAGTAATATTTCAACCTGCTCTTCAAAGATCTCTGAATCTCCTTASTTCCCTTGGATTGCATAATTCTGATTTTCACACAGGACAAATTTGGCCCTCACCATGAGGATCAGGGAAAAGCTCCTCTACAGAGGGGTTTTAGTTTTGGAAGGAAATGCAGGGAGTTGTGACAACTGTAAAAGGTCCATGCAGAGAGACAGATGCTTTCAATTCAGTTGCTCTGAATTTTTTATATTCTCCTTTCACTGCTTCAGGTGCCTGGATGGAAGGCACTTTTCCCACTGGAGTTTTGGTGCCAATGTGATAAGAACATTGGCACCAAAATGACTGATCATGTACACTTTCCTCATCATTTATTTATAACCACTTAATTAAGTTATTATGGACTCTTCTTTTTTCTTGCTGGCAGCGAGGTTGAAATTAATTTTCTTAGCCTTTCCTGTGTAGCCAGAATCTCTGACTTRTCATTTCTCTGCTAAAACTGCTCTTTTTCAAAGGCCATTGTATTATCCACAAGAAATTCTGGGATGACCAATTCAAAACCCACCCCAGGTAAAGCTGCACCAGTAACAAAGCTTCTTTTTTTAATTTATATTTAATTCCTCTGGCAATGTCCCTGCTGTATGTCCTTGCTGCTTCTGGTTTATGCATTGCAAGACAGGAAAAAAAAACCACTCATTTTTTGTTTTTACTTTCTTTTCCTTGTGTGTCTCTTACCTGTGCTAAGTCTCCCTTTAAGAGTTTTTCTCCCAACACCTATTTCCTTTAATTATTGCCACTTATGGGTTGAAAAGCACAGGGTGAAGCCTCTGGCATAAGGTTGGCACCTCCTCTGCCAACAAAAACTGTCTTGGAAATGACAGAAACCCCTGGATTTGATTCCTTGGACTCCCCTACCCACATGGAAAACATCATCCAGCAGCTAAAGATGATAAAAAAAAGAGAAACATCTGAGTTCTTAAGAAAACAAGCAGGAAAGTTGCCATTCACTACATACTTTAATGCCTCATTTATTCTGAATAAGACTCCTCAGTTGCTGCCAAGGAAGATTTCCAGGTTTTAGGGCTAATATTTACGGGTTTTCTCCTTCTTTTTCACAGTATTTATCTAGAAGCAAGGATTCCCTCTGGGTTTTCCAGGTTTCTCCATCCATTTTCTCTCTGTTTCATCATTTCCCCCACCCCAGTGTGGTTCTGCTTTCCTCCCTTGCCCCAGCTGGGCTCAGATTAAGCCATCCATCAGTTTATGTTCTGTTTGGCAAAACCASCACACTTCTTAAAATATTTGTTCAATACCACGGCGAGAGGAGGTTCATAATCCTCTGACCTGCCTTGTGAAATATTAATAAGAGAAATCACTTTGTAAGGGGTGAAAGCTTTTTTTTTCCCATCAGTGAGGTCTCCCAAGAACAGCAGAAAATAGAAATTTCGTCTCTCCCAACCTGACAAAACCCAGCAACCAGCAGGGACCTTTTTTTCTGCAAAACATTCAGTATTCATCCACCTACAGCAAATAAAGTAATAAAAAGTGTCTTGCAAATAGAGTGTTTAAACCCTTCAAGTACAGAGGGCATAAAGCCAATTCCCATTGCCTCATTTGGAAGTTCTGCTTTGGTTGGAAAGCCAGGATAAAAGACCCCAGATCAGCAAATCCCTGGTGGGGTCAGGCTCCTTAACAGCCTTTAAAAGGCCATCATTTATCCCTGGGAAAGCCAGGCATTAATCCTAATTTCTGTTTTCTAGACAGAAGCTAATATATAGATATAGATGTATATACGTATTTTTGTATATATACCTATATCTATATATATATAATATTTATATATTTTACATAAATATATACAAATATTTAGTTATATGTAACTATATAACCATAGTTATAACGTATCTATAACTATATATTTCATATATTCATATTATATCTATATATATTTATATATATAAATATATATAGGTATATATACATATATATGTATATATACATATTATATTATATTATATTATATTATATTATATTATATTATATTATATTATATTATATTATATTATATTATATTATATTATATTATATTATATTNATATTATATTATATTATATTATATTATATTATATTATATTATATTATATTATATTATATTATATTATATTATATTATATTATATTATATTATATTTTGACATTGTATGACATTGGATAAGGTTTGAAGACATAAATATATCAAAAAGCCCGAGTGAAGCTGAGACCCTCCAAATCTTTGTTCCCTTTCCCATCCCTCTGCAAGCCTGTCCTGGTTATTCCGCCTTTTCCCCCAGAACAAAAATGTTTTTAATTCCACCCTGGACGAGGCCAAAATACTTCCAGGGGAGCCTCCTCTGTGCCTCCTCCGAGACACAGCCACACAGAACAAAGAGAAGGAAGAGCTCGATAATAATAAGTAATTATAATTATAATTAGCACATATTTAGTGCTTTTCATTTCCAAGGCACTGTACAAATATTGGCTAATGAATATTTGGTAAGCAAACATTTTGAGCTTCTGGAAGGATTATTATAAACCATGAAGAAAATACTTTACAATATTTGGCTGACTTTTTCTCCCTGCTACATTTGCAAGGTTATTGTTTGCTACACCTGTAACTTAATCATGGCAAGACATGTTGTATTTGATTTTTACATAGTATTTAAATATTGCTGTCTCTTATTAGACTTTCAGGATTTGGAGGGTGCAGAAATAAGCTCTTTAAAGCTTTTTTGCAAGAAATTAGTGTGAGCAATGTGGACAAACATTGATTTTGTGGGGGCAGATATTTTGCCCRCACTTTTCCCATTTGTTTTAGTGGGAATATGACCAGCTTTGGGTGTGGACTGATCCTCCCATGTCATGCTTCTGCTTCTGTCCTGATGTTTTGCCTCAGGTTGACTCAGAGGTCTCCAATCAAWCCCACATTTGGCAATTTTGGGGATGCTGAGCAGCCCTTTAGGACTCCTGYTTGGGTTAGAGGCCCCATCCCATGGCTGGATTTCTGGGATCCCCACTGGGAGGCTGAAAAAGGTGGAATGGGCCCATTCAGAGCAGATGTTTGTAGAGATCTCCCCAAATCTTGGGGATAAAATATCCAAAATTCTTGGAGAATTTCCTCATCCGTGATAAAATTCTCTTTTGCCATGGATGGAATTGTTTGTGCTCCATGGTGATGAAGAGAAGGGGAGATGCACAGTGACTGCACCCAAACCTCTCAGAAGATCCAGTAGCTCTTTGAAGTTCAACCACCAAGTGTTCTCTCAGCCRAAACCCTCAAATTTAAATATTCTGCTTGAAAATGTTCAGTCAGGTTTTTCTTGATTGCTGTAATTGGTCCMATCCTTCCTTGTCTCTGTCCTTGACTTTGAAGTTTGGAGCAGATTCTCTTTTGCACCACAATCCCACACCAGYGATTCCCGTTTGTACCCAGGTGTCCTTTTAAGGTTCTTTTTTCTTTTTAAAGCTCTTTTTCACTTTTATCTCTCCATAATCAATTTCCTGCTTCCCAAATATCCCCACTTTTGGCATTGCAAGCTTCCCTCACATGAAGTGATTTGAGTGTTCAGCTCTCTCTCTTTTTTCCCTCACCTTGTCTGCTCCACTTTGTGCTTTCAGCAGCAGCTGGCCACTGGATGGATCTTGCTCCTTAAATTCTGCAGATTTTGTGTGATCTCTGTATTAGTTTCTCTTCCAATTGCTTCTGCCTCCCTCTCCTTGCACAATATCCACTCAGCAGCTGCTTCTGCCACTGCCTCTGAAGGCAGAAGTGATTTCTCCTGCCAATTTTCCACTTCCCTCTCCTCTCAAGGCTTGATCTTGTTGTGTGCTTTAAAGTCAGTAATAATATAGTGCGTGTGACATGTTACTGAGCTGGGGATGAAAGGAGGAACACGGAGAGAGCAGCCAAACTATTTAATAACAAACTGTAATATGCACTGGGCTTGGCAGCCCGGGGAAATCCACAGTGCTGGAAACAACACCCAGCTCTGCCAAGGGGCACTCAGGCCCCAGGATGTGGAACCCAGCACAGAGTGGGTCTGGTTTGGTGACTTTTCATAATTATTTCTGRTTGACYAGAAGTTTGGTTACTGGCAATTACCAATTTCCCAATTACCACACACAGGAATCTGGTTTTGTGACTTTTCTTTTCATAATTATTTCTGGTTGACCAGAAGTTTGGTTACTGTCATTATCAATTTACCAATTACCAATTTACCAATGCCAAGAACAGGGATCTGGTTTTGTGACTTTTCATAATTACTTCTGGCTGACCAAAAGTTTGGTTATTGGCAATTACCAATTACCAATTTCCCAATTACCACACACAGGGATCTGGTTTTGTGACTTTTCTTTTCATGATTATTCCTGATTGACCAGAAGTTTGGTTATTGGCAATTACCACTGCACACAAAGTAATTTTCCACATATTTTTTAAAAGGAAACCAGTTCTAAGTTGGGGGACGTTTGATATTTTAGAAAATTCAATGTTTTGKATCTTTGCTTCCCATCTCACAGGGAACATGTAAAAATGTGTCCAAATGRCACATTTGGAGTGTACAGTCTAAATATTTTAATTCCTATTTAAAGTGGAAACTTCTCAGGCTCAGACAGCTTCTTCTCCTCATGGGGAAAAACAAGAATATGTTGGGATTTATGTTATTTGGCAGCAATATGTAGGTTTAGAGTAGATTTTAAAGAAATTCTTCCCTGTGAGGGTGGGCAGCCCCTGGATCCCTGGCAGYGCCCAAGGCCAGGYTGGAGCACCCTGGKGCAGTGGCAGGGGTAGAATTGAATGAGTTTTAAGGTCCCTTCCAACMCAWATCATTCTGGAATTTTATATTGTGTAAAGACCAGGCATACATAGGATGGAAACTGATTTTCTCTCTGACTTGACTCTACATTTAAGGTTTACCTCATAGAAAAATCAGTTTATTCAGTGCCTGGCATAGCGAATCCCCAGTTTGATGTAAAAGCTCTCAGGCTCTACATTGCTACAAATAATCTGTCACAAACAACTGAACAATTTATTTGCTATAGGGATAGAACTGAATGCAAACAAAAAAAATTGTAGCTAACCAAAAATTCAAAGTGAAAAATCAAACCCAAGTGGTGTGTGTGGCTTTTGTGGCTGTTTTAACACATAGATTAATATTTCTCAATATTGTCACTTCTCTGGATGTCATCATTGTACAGATAATGCAAAAAGGCCAATCAAAATTAAAGCAGGGATCATCCYTGCTGTATTTCCAGTTCATGGGGGAGAGGAAGCACCGCGAGTGTGAGAGCTTAATCAAAAGTGACTTTTCTGAGTGATTTTTGGAGGTCTGGAGGAGCTTTGCGAGTTCCYGGCTCCTGAGAGCTCCGTGTGTGCATCTTCACTCCCCACCCACCCGCAGCAGCTCGGGGTGGTGACAGTTTGCTGCAGGATCCCGAGACAAGGCAGCAAAAGGATTTGTGCTCCAAGGAGTGGGAATCCAGGGAGAGCCACACATGGCAAACAGATTTCATTCCTTCTGYCAGGAGCCGGGGTCAGGTTCAGCCTGGAGCCTTTCAGAACCTGACAAAAAAGGCAAACTTGATTCTTGAACCTGCTGAAAAAGTCCTAAACTGTTTAGATGGTGGGGATCATCAGGCTGCTGCTCAGCAGGGAGCTCTGATTCATCAGCATCAGGGTTTCCCCTCAGCTTTCTGCCTACATCTTCTACTTAGCTTGGCAGGGACATTGTCAGAGAATAAAAGGCTTCTTCCTCGTGTCAAAGGGCTGGCATTCATCAAAATGATAATACTTTTTACCTGGAGCACCTTTTAGATGAGGTTCATGAAGCCTGTAAAGATGATGATAAAGAGAAAAATGTTGCAGGATTTTTTATTATATTTTTGGCACTAAAACCGCCGCTACATGAAATGGGAGATTTTTCTTTTGTAAGTTTCCTTTGGCTTTAACTTTATAAATATTTCTTGGTTAAGTCAGTGGACTGCTTTTCACAAAAAGCCTAATCCAAAGCTTGCTAAGGTCAACAGAAAGCTGCTTATTAATTTCAGCAGACTTTTGAATCAAGCTCCAAGTGCAAAACTTSGTCCCCGAATCAAACAAAAACCTTTTGGAACACAAAAGAAAAAATTCACACCTTCTAGGATCAAGCACTTCATGATGAGGATAGTTTAAATTCCAGTAAATCTTCTGGGAATTTTTCCATTGATTTTGGAAAGGTGCTGTGTCCAGTCTGAAATATTGAGGGTGCTCTCTGACCAGTGCTGGGCTCTTTCACCTTCAGGGAAAATGGGAAATGTGTGWTACCCTAAAAATGGGAATTCCCAACCCTCCGTGCTGGAGTGAATAATTGTAGGAAGAGCAGAGAGTGAAGTTTAGGCACAGCTGAATTTTTCCCACKGTCTGGAAGCAGCCACCAGAGAGGGCAGAAGAAATTTTGGATGGTTATGGKGGCAGCAGGAGCCAGCGGTGCTTACACCAAGCTGCTGCCTGTTCTGGGGACTGTGGTCCTGAATTCCCAAACAGGGAGCAGGGAGGGGTTGGTGGGAAGCTGCCCTGGAAGGTGCCCAGGGCGGGAGATGCAGGGTGGGAGGGGCTGGAGCTGCACCCCCAGCTCATGGATTCRGGGGCAGCTGTGTGAGAGCAGGATAGGAGATCTTCCTGCAATGTCCTGGCCAGGTGCATTCCAGGCTGATTTAGGGAAAGCTGGAGAGCCTCTGGTGGGGCTCAGTTATTCACATTTTTCATGGTAAGCATGTAAATGTTGCTCCAGAAAAGCCCAGTCTAAAAAAATCATAGATTTATAGGAAAGCTTTGAGAAGGGAGAAAAGTGATGTGCAGGAAAGATGAATTGTTCCAATATTTTTTACTGGTGTTAATACTTTTCAAACGTGTTCATTTCTCAGGGAGAGAGCTCATGGAACATCTCTGCCTCTTGGTTAGCACCAAACTGGGCAGGGCTGGTTGAGTCCTCTCCCTTGGCCAGGAGCAGCAACAGAAAGAGAAATTAGGGGCTTTCAGTGGTTTCTCCCTCACCTGTGCTCCCAGATCAGCTATTCCTGCTGCAATCCAACCCATCCCCTCTTCCATCCTCTCCTCCTCCTTGCATGGCCAAGATAATGAGAACTTGGACTTTCTAAACGAGCTGAGATTTCAGTGAGGGTTTAGAGGGCAGCAAAACCTTTCATGGGCAAATGTCTCATTTGCATTTCCTAARCTCGCCTCAGAACCTTGGATATCTGCTCTCTGCAGGCCAAAGCCACAAAGGAGAGCAGGGGTCACTGGGTGCCAAAATGCACAGAATTGTCAATTCTCCAGCTGTGACTCATAAGTTTGGTGTCCACACAAGCCCTTGAATCCCTCTCCCTGGGCTTGCTGTAAATATAATTCCCCATGAAGCTGGTGGCTCGGTTTGGGAGCCCCAGGGAGGCTGGAATGAGATGATCTTTAAGGTCCCTTCCAGCCCAAACCATTCTGATTCCATGATCCCCACAGTTACAGGATCCAGTCCTGGCCCACTCCATTCTAAACAGCACAGCCCTGCAGGGACAGTGTTGGGAAACCTCATTGAAACACCCATCAGCTTAAACTTCCTTAAATACAGAGCTGTTTGCTTTTAATGCCTGCCCACATTTGCAAAGACACAGAGGGCAGTGTCTGCTGAGGGTTTTGAGAAMTGGCATGAAAATAAAGAGTAAAAGACACAATTAGTCCCACTAAAGATGGATCTCTACCCCCAGCTGCTGCCTGAGAGCTCCCTGAGCTCTCCCAGGCTGTGTGGGGAAGGGATGTGCTCTGAAAGGGAGGATTTCCAGGGAATTTCCAGCAGAAGGAACAAGTTCATCCCTCCTAAAGACAGAGGAATTGCTTCTCAGCAGAAGCTGGAGGACACCAAAGGATCACTAATAAACAGCAGCAAAGGAGGCACAGCTGGAGTGTGCAGAGCTCTCTCCCTTGAAAAACACCTGGGGAATCGAGGGGTGTGTGAGCATAAAGGAGGTCTGAAGTTTATCCTGGAGTTTATCCCCCAAACCTTGTCCTCCAGAGGGAAAAACTTGAGATGGAATCACCTGGATGAGCTCCTTGATCTTTCTGGGCTTCCTTCAGCACAGCCTTGTGAACCTTGGCTAAGGCTGCCAAGGGAACAGCATGAGAGAGGGCTCAGCTTCTCTAAGGGGATGGATATCTGCATTTCCCTCACTTCTGAATCACTCAGGAAAGCCAAATTATCCACTCTGACACCTATCCCCCAGACTCCATGAGGAGATATTCATACAAAAGTATTTTAAAATATAATTTTTCAGTCACTTTCTTTAATACAGCTTAGAACTACAAATATTTATTGCTTCACTCCCTCCACTCCATGTCTGACATTTCTCCTGCAGTTTTGTTCTCGTGACTTTCCTGCTCCTCCCAACCCAGCCTGTCACTGGGCAGCCAGTGAAAATCATGGGATAAAGTGAAATAAAGTGAAATAAAGTGAGATGCAGTGCTGGTGCTTGGGGAAGGAAGCCTAAAAGCTTTCCAAACCCTGCAGCCCCGTGCCTCAGCGGATCAACGCTGGCATTTGGCACTTTGYGATGGGTTAGGAGCCTCGAAATTTATTGTAAACTTAATGCTGCTTTACAGCCCACCTTCAAAACATTTACACAGACAGTAAAAGATGATGGATATTTTCAGAGCATTCCTCTTCCCCTGCAGTTCCTGTTGCTGTAAGCCTGCACGGACAGCAGTGATTTGAAATTTGTTATTGATGTATCTTTGAAGATTTGCTGTCTGATCCCTCATGTTTATTGCTGTGATGGAGCTGGCTCCTAAGTGTCCTCTTCTGGAGGCAGGGGTGAGGAGATAGGATCAGGGTGATTGTTGTTTGTGTTCTGGGTGCTGTGGTGGGAGAGGCAGCAGCCCAGCAGGGCTCCATTGATTGAGATCCCAGACAAAGGCTCGGGATAACAGAGTAGCTGCTCTTTGCATTTCGCTTTTTAAATGAAACAGGGAARCAAGAGCAGAAAGAAAGCGATACAGGAGATAAACAAGCAGCAGAGAATGAGGTTGGGGAGAGATAGATGTGCGTCTGCACCTGTACAGATAATGAGAGCCAGACTTTGCATTTAATGGCAGCCTCTCCATTGACTCCTCGGTGATGGAAGGGTGGAGAGGTGAATGCAGAGCCATAATTAGACACCAGTGCAGAAATCCAGCTTGGGAAGGTGGGCAGAGTTATAGGAAGGTCAACTCTTTTATGRCTATTGGATCCTGGATATTTTGCTACTCCACACCTTCAATCTGGTTTCACCCAAAATGTGTTTTATGGATTACATGGCTCAGGCATCTGCCTGCACGCTCTGGCCTTATTTATTCCCCTAAAGCCAAGGGCTGGATCAAAGCTCCAGTGCAAAGCACAGGGGATTTGCTGTTAGTGCTGGCTTTAGCAGAGGCCCAGGGTGATTCCCCAGCCCAAAGTGAGCAGGTGTCCCCTCTGCAGGGACCAGAGTGGAGCTAAAGGACAGCAGAGTGTGAATGGGACAGGATCCTTGTCACTATAGGAAATGGAAAAAAACACGACACACACASAGCTCTCCTAAGGTAAAAAAGAGAACTTTYAATTTCTGACTCCAGCATTTATAGATTTCCARAAGTGACMGTGGATTGGMGGGTGACAGTGCCRCCTCTCCAATGACACTGGACAAACCWACAGGCCATGAAATTTCTCCTCCTCCACAAAAGAAGACAATAAGTCATTTACATAAAGTGTGTGAGAAAGATCATTACAAGAATGTAAACATCAGAAGGCTCAGAAAACTTAAAAAACCAGGGCAACAGATCCTCTAATCCCAGACTGAGCTGGCAAAAGCGGTGAGAAGGAGAACCTCTGAAATGTTCCGAGAGAGCAGCCAGAGCAGAGCCTGCTGCCTTTGCATGGGGGAAACACTGAACCTGTGCCAGGGCTGCCCACCCTGCCAGGGARCAATTCYTGCCCAAAATCCCATCTGAGCCCACCCTCTGTCCATTTGAACCCCTCTCCCCTTGGCCCATCACTCCAGGTTTGATGAAGACTCTTCTCCAGCTCCCTTGTAGCTCCCTTTCAAATCTTGGACTGCTGCCCTTCCTTCTTTATTAGGTTTTGTCATTCCTTCTTTTAGACATCCGCATCTTTAGAACCAATACCAAACATCWGCAGCCTCTGGGCATTTTTATTCTATTTCTTCCCAACAGATGACATTTGAATTTTGGCTTTATTTGTGGCCCCTTCTCCTCTCAGAGCTGAGCTGCACAGGCCACCGTGCCCCACCAACACCCCAGAGCTGCCAGGACACACCTGGATTTTACAGAAAATCACTTTTCAGGCAGAGCGACCCCATCCTCAAGCTTTAGGATACTTGGAATTTAATTCAGGAAGGGCCACAACCACTTGCCTAATAAATATTTCTGCTGGAGATTACTACCACAAGGTGATACATTAAAATAATCATCACACAAGAAATTAAAATTCAGAATGGTTCTGTACATTTGCAGGGTGGAATCCATAAGCTTGTATGCAGATCTGTTTGTGCATAAATTCTGTCCCAAATTAGATCTGATTTTCAGCACATCTTTACCATTCCTGTGCTATTTTTAGCTCTCTGGGTGTTGTAGTAATAGGGATGCATTTAAAATATGATGTTAAAAACTGCAATTATGCCTTAGCCACCATCTAAGTTCATAATTTTTTTTCTAATTGCTTTGAATTTTAGAAAAATATTTAATGTTCAGTGGTGGAGCAGATGGAGCTGTGAACACTTTGCTTCACAATAATACACTTTGGTTCTGGCTGGTGCTGGTGCTTTGTTTCTTTGTTATCTCATTAAATAAACCTCAGGCTGCAAAAACAAGAACTTTACTATTTTCCAAGAATTTCAGGCTCTGAGGCAGACTAAGCACTATTCAGGGACAGGTGTAGAGGAATTATTGACAATCTGGGATTATTCTGCAATGTTGTTTTAAGGAATAACACCTGACATGAGCAATGGGTTTGAAATTTAAAGTCACCTGAAAAAGTAGATTTTCCATTTGGTCCTATTTTTCTTGTTGGTGAGTATAGAGAGTTTTKCTTATTTTGTATTAAATCAGGAAATTTTTATTAAGAAAAGACAGTTAAGTTCAATTAACTTGATTTTTATTTCAAATAACAACRGCTGTGGTTACCCTTAAGTGATGACCTGGGCAATTTTTAGCCTCTTTTGCAAGTCTGGTGATTCCTATGGTACCTACTGGGTTTGAATACATGAAATTAAAATAAAAAATATTCATAGGATGCCATAAAATACACCAGAACACTGTTTCTCATGAGCCACTGAGCTATGGCAGAGAACTTTGTGTGTTTATTTCAAACTCCTCAAATTAGGAACTTCTGCCACAAATTCCTGCCAGGAGCTCTGTGGAGACACGAGACAAAGATTTTCATCCACCAGCTGGAGGAGTTTCTTCATCCCATTACAGGGATTTCAGAATTAAGGGAAACATTTCCAAGTGTGAGGTTGAGTTTTAGGGATAAAAGCATTGATTACCCACCAGATGGGCACTGGTTTGGTTTTACATTGGGAAGAAAACCTGAGGATAAATTTTCTTTTGTTTCTCCCAGTAGAAACTTTGGGCTGTTTAATTAAAGGCCTCATTGCCCCATCATTAAATTCAAAGAAGCAGATCTAATGCAAGCACTTAAATGTAATGTCACTTATTAGTCTTTAATGACAAGAAACATCCTTTCTCCAAAGAACAGCTGTAGGAATAGTGCCCATGTCACCCACAAAATTATAGATTATGGAGAGCATTCGTGTGCATTTAATGGCTGTGAAAATATCCCTGTCTGGAAAGGGCTGTGCTCTTCCTTGTTCAGCTTCGCTCGTGAGGGAGGTTAATTAAAGCCAGAACATCASAAATTCTGTAGCACTGCAGGTCATTCATCTGTACCAAAGTGGAACAGAATTCTGCAAAATCTCCCTGACAGGGATGACATAAAACTGTCTGCTCCACTGCCTGGGAGAGATCCCTGGGCTGGGAACTCTGCAGCCACCAAATCTCCCATTAAACATGAGATTCACCAAACCTTTCACAGATTATTCTTTGTAAATATATCTATATATGTAGATGGAGATATAAAAAGTGTTTCTGTGGTGCTGGGGGAGAAAAAAGAACTGTGAGAAGGCCAAGTAACCAGAATTTGGAGATTTTTGGGACTCCTCAGGTGGGTGGCAAAACACCCCAAATATCAGAGAACCAAGTGGGAGAGCTGGGCTGGCCAAGGGATGGGGAAAGCCGAGGGAAATGCAGCAGCTTCCATTTCTGGGTTATTTTTTGAATCAAATATGGCCACAAATTCAAAGCAATTTGTCACTCACGGTGCCTTGCGAAGAGCTTTGAGGTTTGTGAATGGAAAATATTAAATAAAGCTAAATAATACATATTTTAATATGKATATATACTTAGACAATATGGAAATGAGGTGGGAGAGTAGAAAATGTGACAGCTGAGTAGATAAACATGGAGTTGTGTTTTCATTTCCAAAGACCTCTGGTATATAAATGCTAATTTTTGCCTGCCTTATGAGGCTGTGAATTCCAAAGAGAGATTCCAGCAGTCTGATGGATTATCCAAGTGTCTGTTGCTGAACCCAGCCCTTAGTGGGCTGTGTCAAGTGTTTCCACAGACAGCTGCACGTCCCAGAGCTGCCCAGCTCACCTGAGGTGCTGAGGGGCATCAATCAGGGCATTCCCAGGCAGCCCTGGGCACACGCCCAGCACACCATGACCTGACAAACCAGGAGCTTTTATCACAGGTGAGCAAATCTGTCTCCTCCACAACATCTCCATCAAAATCCAAGATTGAAACCATTCTTATTTTATTTGCCTCCATAAAATTTTGCCTGAAGTGGACTTGCTGTAAAGGCTGGAGTGTTTCCTAAAGCAGCTGTACCCTACTAAAGAATCACATCAAGGTGCTTGCAGCTCCTTGTAGCTCATTCCTTTCTGTTCTTTTCTTACCTGCAGCATTCCTTAAATCACTGCTGGGCAAGAAAGGCCCTGGGACAAAAGTTTTAGGGATGGATGGATGGATGGATGGATGGATGGATGGATGGATGGATGGATGGATGGATGGATGGATGGATGGATGGATGGATGGATGGATAAGGG
>JACDOX010000232.1:860343-883501 GCA_014549065.1 Cardinalis cardinalis
GGATGGAGCAGGGGTGTAACATTTCCTCTCCCCCTGGACTGTGCTGGGATCCCACTCTCCTCATCCTCCCCTGCTCAGGCACAACCTCTCACACACAAGGACAGAGCGCAGGACACTCAGAGGGGACATTTATGCTTCACACCAAATGTGACAGAAGCATTGCAGCTCTTTGGCAATGGAAAATGTTCTTTTCCCTTTTTCCCCATCACTACATTTCCCCCATCTCTTTTATTTAAATTTGATTTTATTTACATCTTTGTATGTATTGTGTCTCGTATCTTAAATGAGCAATGAAAGCACAAAGTTGTCAGGCAGGGTATGAGACTGAAATAAAGGGTTTCCTTAGGAAAAACCCCACTGTGCAAAGCCCTGGAATTCCTCCTTCCATAGGCAGCTGTGAGGGATGAAGAGGAATGGATGTCGGTCATTATTTGCCTTTTTGAATATTTGAGTTGAGCAGGAAGAGCAGGGGTTTGCTCCAGAATGAAGGAAATCCCCACTTTTCYGGATGTTTTCTCACAGTTTGTGCAGCTGCCCCAGTCCTGCAGAGCTGGTGCTTGGCTCTGCCCAGGGACCCCTGCCTGGAAATGCCAGGGGCTGATGCAATYGTGGATTGGAACGAATCCCATTGTTCAAAGCGGATTTGGCTGCTCCCAAACCCCTCTCAGTGATGCTGCTCAGACCCAAAACTCCCCCTCTGCCCTGCAGACTCAGCCCTCAGGCTCTGGGAGRAACCTCAGTGGCTGCAATAATGCCACTGATCACCTTTCTCTTTTCAGGGGTTTCAGTTCAGTGGGTTTCTTCTGATGTAAAATTAAAAGGAGCTTTTCAACATCTGCTCATAAAAAGCCCACTGGGTCTGTTCTGGCTTCTGAAGGAGTGTGACTGAAGGCTTATTTTTCCACTCTGTTAGATCTCTCCCTCTCTAAAACCTCTTCCCCCCAATTTCTCATTTTTGTCTCATCCTCACTCTGCTTTACTCATCTTTAAAATTCATTTTGTATAAGCCTTCCTGCCAGTCCCCACTCTGGATTTTTGCCTTGTGCCTGATCCCTCAATAACTTCTTGGGTTATGAGAGTTTTCTTTGCTCATCTGTTGGCTTTTAATTGTGGATTCAGAGAGAGCAATAATGAGGTGCTGCCTCTGAACTACCCATGGTGAGTTCATCAGCTGCTTTCCTGATGTCCTGGAGGGTGTTTGCATTCAGCATTTTCCACGTTGTAAAACACAGCCCTGGTTAATAGGAAAATTGTGTCTTGAGTTGTAGAGCTGCTAATGGAAATGGCATCGCTTGCCACGAGATATTCTAATTTATGACTCTCTTTAAAGAACATACTTGCCAATTAGTGTCTTTATTAGAATACTTACTTTTATCATTTGAAAATATGGCTCTTAATTGGGACCAGCTTTGCCTAAGGGAGAAACAATTGTTAATAAATAAATGAATAAACCAACCCTCTCCATCAGTACCCGTGGAGGGAACSAGCTCATCCCATCCAGGCACACTTATAGATCACATTACTGATCATTCCTAAACTCCTTCAATTATTGAGAAAGACAATTCCATCTAACTTTATATTGTCTTCCTGGGAAAAATATAGGCAGGATATTGAGATCTGCTTGTTTATTAAAGCAAGTAGCTCATTAGGCATAATTAAGACCAAAGAAACAAGAGCATTAAATTTTTATATCACGCCATCAGCCCAATAGCTCTAGGAAAGGCAAAAGCACCAGAGCTGCTCCATGAGTAAATTGATCAGGTCAGTGTAATTAAGGTGCCAATTTTGTTAGAACCTGAACAGAAGATGAGGACTGTTAAGCTGGTTTTCACCTCAAAAATGTGGTAAAGAAACTCTTTAAGAAACAGAATTTAACAGGACTGAAAACCCCACTCTTGAGTGAAGAGAGAGATCTGAACCAGAATGTGGCTGAGGATGGTAAARTGGGGACATCAGTGTCCTGTGCTTGTCACATCTCTGTCACTGGGACTCGTCTCCAGTGGATGGTGACAGGCCAGAGCAGGGGAGTTRCAGCAAAATAAAGACAATAAAGTGAGGAGCTGTCCTGATCTGTGCTGGACTCACCTTGAGGCCTGGGAGCAGCTCTGGGCACTCCAATAAAAAATCTAAACCTGAGGGAGAGTGTCCAGAGGGGGGACAGGGTGTTAAACCACAAACACTGTTTGCCTGGCACTCAAGGTGTGGCTATTTTGAAATAAAGAAATAAATAAAAGCAGGCCAATTCCATCAGCAGTCAGTGACCAAATCAGCAGTGCTGGTTTCCAGCACTTTGTGCCTCCCAGATGATCTCCCAGTCCCACCTGCTCTCAGATCTCCCCAGCCCAGCCATCCTCTCTCCCTGATTGCTCCATAGAAAAGAAACAGATGGGGCTGAGGAAAATCCAGAGGAATAAATGGGGTAGAAAGTGCCTCCAGCCTTTTGGAGCAGCATCAGGGCAGCATTTCTCCTTTCAAGGATTTTCCTTTTTCCCCCATTTGAAAAATAAACCTGCAGGAACACGAGATGTGAGCAGGTTTCATTCCCAGCTCCAGGAAAACACAAATATGCTTCAGCTGCCTTTGGGCAGGGGCTCAGCTCCCTTCCATGGGCTTTGCTGCTGTTTTTAATCTGCTAATTGCCTGATCAATATCGTTATTTGAAACTTATATGAAAATGGGGGGAACTTTCTCCACACTGGGAATGTCTGGCTCCCTTTGCTGTGCTGCAGGACTCCAGCAGCAGTAATTTCAGTAATTAGGCTGCTTTTCAAATAAAGGCCAGTTCCATGGATACAGGACTAAGATAAATTATGCCCAGGATAAGCTTATATTTTGCTGCCTGCACTTGCCCTTTCTGTGCTCATGGAAGGAAAGCCTGAATAAACATCTTTTCTCCTCCTCCTCCTCCCACCCCATGCCACATCTGTGTCCTCTCTAAAGCTCTTCCCTTTCCTTAGCACTCCATCCCCTCCATCAGAGGTGACCTTACTTTTGTCCTTTGGAAATTACTCTTTTCTTGTAAACACTTTTTTTTTCATTTGTGGATTAGTTTACAGACTGAAATTAGGCAAAAAAGCAGAGGAAAAAAAAATCATGATTTTCCAGTGAATGTAATCCCCCAAAAAGCAAGATATGAATAAAAGCAAGCAATATCAAGAAAAGAATGCCCTTGAATTTATTTTTTTAGCCTTTTCAGTTATTTTAGATCATCTTATTAGAGCTTATTCTAATAATTTCTTGTCAATGTCAAGAAAGAGAATACAGAAAAATGAAGGATTTATTTATGATATAATTACGTGGCTATCTCAAAAAAGCACCATCACTGCCAGAGATATGCAGCTCATCAGCAGCAATTTGAGCAGAGAAATTGAATATTTTCATTTTTTTTGTGGACTTGGGTGCCAGCAGAGCCCACATCATTGACTTTAGGCTTGCCAATGCCATGGCTGAGCTTGGGCAACAAAACCTGGGTCACCCCAAGCATGGAAAGCTGTCCCAGGATGAGGATGCCAGGGAGGGGCAGGCAGGGAGGTGAAGGTTTGCTCCTCATCAGGCTGCTGATGGCGCAGGAGCTGTGACAGGGAGGAAATCCCAGGGATSCTGTGGAGGATGAGGCACAAAATCCTTGTGTTGGTGTTGGGAGAGCCCCTGAGGGCAAAGGGACAGGGCTGGGAGCAGCCAGGGAATTATCCAGGACAATGGGAGGTGGCACTGGATGGTCCTGAAGGTTCTGAGGGTCCTTCCCAACCCAGCCCATCCTCTGAATGTGTGGTTTTTACTGAGTGAGGTTTTTACAGGATCCTGGGGGTGGAAGTTGTGCTCACATGGAGAGGTTTGGCTCCATCTGCTCCCAAGCTGAGCCTCAGGGTGCAAAAACCCCAAAATTCCCCGTGATTGTCACCAAATTGTCATCACAAACAGTCACCTGTGCTGGGAAAGTGGAGCTCAGAAATCAGGGGGATGCTCACCTGGAGGTTCAGCTGAATATTCAGCAGCAATCAGCGCTGCTGACAAAATGCCAGATGCAGATCTGCCCAGAGAGAAAAATAAATAAATAAATAAATAAATAAATAAATAAATAAATCCCCAATTTCCTGGGAACTGGCTGGAGCCCAGCCCTGTCTCTGTCCCTGCTGCTGCTCTGCATTTACTGTCACACATTCCACCCCTTCTGCTGACCCAAACATTCCAGAGATAAGGCAGCTGAACTTTTCAGTTCCATTTGTTCCAAGGTTCATGCGCTTTTTTTTTCATAAATATAATTTAATTCAAACCACATATATACATATAATTTAATATATACAAACCACATTCGCACATATACTTTAATACAAACCACATTCATAAATATAATTCAGCACAAACCACAAAAAAATCCTTGATAGAGACACTTGTGGACTTTGTTTTAAAATTCTGCTTCCTACGCTTGCTCATAATCCTTGTTGCTTTGTATTTTCCATAAAATATCAAATTTCAGTGAGAGAAAACAGTGGTTATGAGGGTATCTGACCACTGTGTGTGACCAGAGATTCAGTACAGATGAGTGCATAAGGGTCTCAGTCTTATGAGCCACAGTTCCCAAAATCCCATTAATTTCAAAATATTTCCTTTTATTGGAGATCTTTATAGCTGAATTTTTGTTGTTGTTGTTTTCTATTTTAACTCCATGACTTTATGGAATGAGTTTGTTGGAAATAGACCCCAGGAAAATGAGTGAAAGCTAAAAGTGACAAATGATGTTGATCCTTTTCAACTTTAAAGCATTTGAATCAGAAGCTGCCACACAGCTCTGCTCAAGGTCCAGCTGTATTTTTGATAGGAAATGTGTTTTGATTTGTGAACTATTTGTAGGCTTCATTAAAATGTAAATTGCTCCATGAAGAAATCTGAAAGAGATTGAGTCCRAAGATATGTAAATATCCAAATGTAATTGGGGTTCAAGCCCTACATCTCCATTTCTGCCTGAACAGCTCAAACAGAGAAGGTTTTCCAACCTTCTCCTTGGAATCCAGCGAATTTCTCACAGAATCCTTGAATGGTTTGGGTTGGAAGGGACCTTAAAGATCATGCAGCCCCAGCCCCTCTGGGTTTGCCTCCAAAAGCAGTYCTGAGGCATGAAACTCAATAAATAATCCTAAATTGGCAGGCTTGGAGGACTGGAAGAGGAGGAATAGGTTCAGTGAAATCGAGCTGTAAACCAAGATGTGCTTTGGATGGACCCATCCCCAGGGCCTGCTGAGTTACAGGAACTTTTGTGAGGCTCCTTCTCTTTCTCTGTGCCCATCCCACAGAGCCAGCCCTGTCCCCCTGGGCTGGCCCAGGACCCCCCTTGCCATCCCTGAGCTCAGATCCCACCCCAGAGCAGGGAATGGAGCCTCTGGGAGCCCCTCCTGCCTCCCTCCCTCCCCGTCTGCCAGCTGAATCTTTGCAAATTATTTCAAATGCTTGCATTCAATGCCCCATCTGTAAACTGGGCAGAAATACTCCTTGCAGGGACGGATGAAAAGAAAAGTCTGTTCATGATTGGGGTGTGCTTGGACACGTCCATGGCAGCAGAAATGGCCTGGTGGAAGATGTATCTCATCCTAAATTGCTTCTCTGACTCCTGGATGTGAAATCCCAGGCACAGCCCCTCACTCCCTGCTTGCAGGAGCTCCCAGGGCCAGCCCAGCGTGGATGGACACAGGAAAACTCACTGYCACCCTTGGAAATCTGCTCCAGATCTCTGTAACAAAGTGACACACCCTTTGTTTGGTAGTKTCTGAATTATCTTCAGCTGTTTCCAGTCCTGTGTATCAGTAATTTCCTGTAATTAACGTGTGATGAATCCAGTGCTGGGAGGTGAAATCCACACAATCCAAACATGAGCTGCTTCATCCTGCACAGAGCTGTCACTTCAATAATATAAAAATATCTGAGTAATTATAAAATGTAAATTAATATTTCTACAATATAAAAATATTCAATACAYAACATAAAAATATCTGTGTAATTATAAAACACAAATTAATATAATGACAGGTCTTGCTTACAGCCAGGGTACTGTTGAGGAACAGATTTTCAATAATCACTTTTTACACAGTGCTTTCCCCAGAAATATTTTATGAGCTTAATCAGGGCAGGCAGCGAAAAGATCACCTTCAATCCATTGTAGAAATATGAAAGATCAGTAGAAGGGGCTGTTGTTTGAGCTCCCCCATCACCRCCTGAGCCTTCCAGACGAGCAGCACCCCCTCCCGAGGTGCAGGAAATCAACACCTCAGGGGGAGCCTAAAAGCAGAGCTGTGCTGGGAGAACAGCCTGCCCTCTAAGAGCAGGGAGCTGCTGCTAAAATAAAATAAAATAAAATAAAATAAAATAAAATAAAAATAATAAAATAAAATAAATTAATTAAAAAATAAAACAAAATAATAAAATAAATTAATAAAAATAAAAAAATAAAATAAATTAATAAAAATAAATTAATAAAAAATAAAAAATTAAAATAAAATAAAACAAAATAATAAAATACTAAACTAAACTACAATAATAATAAAAAATAAAATTAAAATAAAATAAATAAAATAATGAAATAATAACATAAATAAATAATAATAAATAAAAAATAAAATAAATAAAATAAAATAAAAATAAAATGCGAAAAAATGAAATAAAATAAAATAAAATAAAATAAAAATAAAATAAAGGCAGTGCTGTAACACCTCTTGCAGTGCCTGGAGAGTGGGGAATGAGTTGTCCAGGCTGCTGCCATGCCAGGGCTGCTGCTCTGATGGAGCCATTGCAGGGCCTGTGTGATGTTCCAACCCCCCCCGGTCACTCCAAGGTCACTCAGCCCTTTGGTTTTGTGCTGAGGAAGCGCTGGTCAAGCAAACAGAAGGAGTTTGGAGCAGATTCACCAGATGCACCCCATTTATCTTGGATAAATGCACCTTCCCTCCCTGAGCGCTGCACTTCTGGGGCCACCTGGGGGCAGGAGGAATYCCCAGCGAGGCAGGTGCAAGGGAGGGATGCTCGGTGGGGAGGAAGGACCCTGGCAGAGGAAACTCAGAGAGGAAACTGCGTTTGGAGAACTAAGGAAAAGCTGGGCACACACAGCTGGGAGGGGTGGGGCCGCTTTCCCTMAAAGAACCCAGAGCAGGGAGGTTCTCGAGCCGGGGAATTATCTGGATTTGTCAGCAAGGAAATCGGGCTGGAATTAGAAGGCACCCAAGCTTTGCAGGAATGAGGTTCTGGGGCAATCAGGGATGAGATCCAACTGGTTTCCATGAGATCCAACTGGTTTCCAGGTGGGGGTGGGTGCCCTGAGGGAAACCATGGTGTGAGGTGGTTCCTGGGGGTGCCAGAGCTGAGGAAGAGCAGGGGCAGCTCCCAAGGCTCCTTCCTGCCCCAGCAGGGGCAGGTTCCCAGGCTGGGGCAGCTCCCAAGGCTCCTTCCTGCCCCAGAGCTCAAGGGGAAGCACAGAAAGGCAGAGCCACGTGGGGAAGTTAGCCAGAAGCCAAGGCAGTGGCTTTCCCAACAAGTCTGAAGTAGAATTTGAGGATTTGGTGGCCAAAGGGAACAGGATTTTGATGGTGGGGAGGAAAAGCAAAGGCTGATGTGGAAAATTCAGGGAAATTCAATTGTTCACTTTCCTTCCTGGTAGCTGGAGCTGTTGCAAAGGCTGCAGAGTCCCTGTAGGGTGAAAAAAGGGCAAAAATGACAAAAAAGGGCAAGATACCCTCTCAAAGTGCCTTCAGAGAGGCTYGGACCATCCAGGCCATTCTAAACTTGTCTGTCCATTTTTCAGAAAGCTCTCCCTAATTCCATTACTAGGTATTCATAGGGGCATTAAAAATAGATATGGGGAAGGAGATTCTTCAGGTGAGGTCTCTCTGTCTCCAAATCAGCCGWTCATTCTTTATCACCTCATTTTAAATTTTAAATTTAAAACATTTTAAATAATTTTAAAGCAGCCGCACCACACGCAGCCTGCCCAGGACAGTGCAGGCAACAATTTCAGCCCTCGGGGCTGCCTGAGGAGAGCACCCCAAGGAAAAAAGGATAATGAGGTCTGAAACAAAGTGCTGGCAGWTCCCTGGTAATGGCAGCTAATTTTAGGGGCATTGTTTGGATGATGATCCCAGGCTGTAACTCTGCCGTGTTTAACTGATGTGTCAGCCCTCCAGAGCTGCATTATTTTATTAATCACCACCAATAAACCAAACTTCTGTGGGATTTAATTACTGGAGCCATTTGTTTTCTTTACTCGTGTTTGGGGGGCAAGGTTTTTGAGGAGGATGAGAGTTATTTGTTACTCATAGCATATGTTTTTCTCTAAAATCTGAATTGGGCAAATTTCATTAGAGTATTGTTGCAGTATTCACGTCAATCAAGTTTCCACTCAGACTGAATTAAATTGTCATTGTGTGGGTCTTTGGGTTTTATAAAGAAATTGGGTAAAATTCACTAATTTGATGGAMTTTTTTAAGGAGACAGTGGGGAGAGGAGCAAGCAATTCTGCATAAAATGCAAGGGAGAATCAAAACAAAAGCTTGGCTATGTGTCTTTGATATGTTGACAATTCCCACAGCTCAAGGTAACCTTTCTCTGCAACACTCCAGGGTTTCCCTTTATTACTGTCTTTTTTAATACAAGACCAGTTTTATGCTTCAAGTGCCTTTTCTGGTGAGCGGAAACAGAAAGAGCAAAAGAAACGAAGGAATATAATGAGCTGGGGGAGGACAAGCAGCAAAAAGCAGATCCCCCCACCAGGATGGAGGCCCAAGGAAGGTGACAGTGGCGCTGGAGCCCTGCCTGGGTTATTCAGGCTGGCATTCTGAGGTGGGCGATGGTCAGGGAGGGATCTGCTCTTTCCCAGCAGTTGCATTCTCAAGGTTTCTGTGGAGATACCTGGGCTGCCAAGTTGGTATTTTAGTCTCTGGATTCCCATTGCTTGGCCTGAAAACCAAATCTGTATTTTACACCCAAAAATGTCCTTGCTAATCCATTCTGGATGCACCAAACAAATCACTTGGAAGGCTTARAGGATTTAATTTGATATCTCTAAATAAATACTGTTCAGCTTTAGCTAGGCAGTGTCCAAGGAGAGGCTGSCCAGGCTGGAAGCAYCCTGGGACAGTGGAAGGTGTCCCTGCCATGGCACTGGATGGCTTTAAGGTCCTTCCCAACCCAAACCATTCCATGATTCCATAAAGAACAACCAGAAGCACCAAGAGGAGGTTGAAAGCCTTGGARCAACGCCATGAGCCCTCTGTTTCCCAGCTTGCTGGACTCCTTGCACTCCATGGAGTGCTTGATTGTTCTGATTTTTAGCTGGTTTAGTTTTACAGCCAGAGCCTCCTCACACATGTTTTTAGGAGGCGTTTTGCAGGCAGACCAAGGAGCCTGTACACGCTCTCAGWACAATAAACTGCTCCCAGGTGCTCTGGACACAATCGACTTCTGACAAAGACAGACTGGTTTCTTGGATTTTWGGAGGCAGGGGGGTTTTTGTTCCAGTGCAGAGCAAAAGCAGGTCTTGCAAGGTTTGCCAGGCAGAAGTGTTGCCAGCTGAACACCCAAAGAGGTTTTGTTTCARCTGCAGGGACTTTGTGAGGCTTGGCCATACAAACACAGCTACAGGTGATGGGCAGGTGAGCATGGAAACAATGCCTGCCTGGCCTTCCAGTTTTGGTTTTGTGCTACCTCTGGCTTGTTGCCTTTGTATTAAGGTAAAAAAAAACAAAACCAAAAGATGTTACCAATAAAAACAGCAGCAGCCGAAAGGGGAAATATCCTCGCCCAAGGTTTGAGCTCTGACTTTTCCTCAATTCCTGTGCCCATGCCAATCCAGGGAAAGAATTTTGGAAGTGTTGTTCCCAGAGTGTGGTGGTTGTTTGGATTATCTGTGGTGCAGATAATCCAAAACTCAACAGTCTCCCCTGCAGTAATGGCAGGGTTTGCTGTGCTCACTGACCCTCACAATTTCTTGTTTCTGGCTGATGATGTGACAGTGGGAAGTGCATCCAGTGAGCTGAAGTGGAAGAGCTGGGAAGGTACTAATTCAGGACCCTAAAAGGTGTCCTAGAAAACGTAAAATCAACAGAAAATAATTCCCAAAGGAATGCAGCCTTCCTGTTTCCCTTCTATCTCTTCCCTTTACTGCTGTATGTTCCGCTCAAAGCAGAAAGCAGAGCAAACATATGTTGAGAGATGCTGCCTATTTATAAAGTAAACACTGACAACAAGCASAAAACAAAAGATAAATGAAGAACATGTTTTGCACAATAATCAAGTTGTCTTAGTTGAGAAAATGGTGAATAATACAACAGCACAAAGTTTTTAAAGGTTCAGCTGAGGTGTGGGAAGGGGATTCTGTCCCTGGGATCCTGACCCTGCCTGCAGAGCTGCCCCAGCCCTGGAGCTGCTCAGAGAGCCCAGAGGAGGCTCCAGGATGATGCCAGGGATGGAGCAGCTCTGCTGGGAGGAAAGGCTGGCACRGCTGGCATTGTTCACCTGCACAGGAGAAGCTTTGGGCTGAGCTCAGGGTGGCCCTGCAGGGCCTGGAAGAAAGATGGAGAGAAAGTATTTACAAGGGATGGAGYGACAGGACACAAGGAATGGTTTCAAAATGCCAGAAGGTGGGTTTAGATGGGATATTGGGATGGAATTCCCACAGGTGCCCAGAGCAGCTGGGGCTGCCCCTGGATCCCTGGCAGTGCCCAAGGCCAGGTTGGACATTGGGGCTGGAGCCCCTGGGACAGTGGGAGGTGTCCCTGCCATGGCAGGGGTGGCACTGGGTGGGATTTAAGGTCCCTTTCCACCCAACCCATTCTGTGAGTCCATGATTCAATTGTTCTCCAGACACATCTTGGGAAGGGACCTGGCACAGTTTTTAGTGTTGGTGCCTGAACTGACAAACAAGACATCACTGGAGAAAGGAAAAGGCATTAGCACCTTTCCAGAAAATCTCGTTTAGACTTGAAATAAGTCTTTAATAAAGCAAAGTGAGCAGTGTCCATGCATATTGCTGGGGACACTTTAAGCCAGCCTAGAGATTCAGAGCAGCTTGAGCAAAACTCTCATTGGTGGAGGTCACCCCAGGCTGAGCTGACGTGTCAGGGAGGTTAGAGATGAAAAGTTTCCTTCATCTGCTTTCTTCACTCCAATTACAAACATCAGCAGAGCTGGAGCTCACCTTTGGCTGCACACCTCCTGCTGCCTCACCAGTGTGGCAGGARGGTTCACAGCAGTGTCACCACCGTGCATGTGTGTCATCAGAAATGAAAGCCCCTGAAACGCAGCCCTGGCTGAGGTGCTTATTTCAGCAAGAGATCCTTCTTCAAACACGGCTCTCAATAAAAATATTACCGATAGTAGTTTAAATTCCACTGCTATTTGGAGTGTGTGCTGGGCAAAATGACAGGAGAGATCCAAGCTGTTCTGATCTGATTGTGAATATCAGGCTGTAAAAGTCGGGAGATATGAGGGAGTGACATGGTTTTCTTATTTTATTTTGCCTTCASTGAGACAGCTTCACTTTCACTTGTGGGAGGTTATTGTTGAGGCACAACAGCACATTGCAAGTGGGGAAAATCAGACTTTCCTGAGGATTATTACTGCTTATGAATTCCTGGGGAATCCATGTGGGGAGGAACAGGGGAGATGACYCAGAGCAGCCCTGCTGACCTCTCTSTGTGAGCAGTGAGCAGARYTGGAGCTCTGCACACCCAGCTGTGAGCCCAGCCCAGCCCAGGCACCTCTGTGTGCTGCTGGGGCTGCTGGCAGGAGCGGCAGCTGTGGGGACACTGTCCCCTCTCCTTTCCTACCCCCTCTCATTCCCTGTCCCCTCATCCCCTGTCCCCTCTCCCATCACTATCCCCTCTCATCCCCTGTCCCCTCTCATTTCCTGTCCCCTCTGCTGGGCCAGGCTGGTCCCTCCAGGCTGTGAGCAGTGTCCCTGCTGTCCCTGCTGTCCCTGCTGTCCCTGCTGTCCCTGCTGTCCCTTCCAGGTGGCTCACAGCCCCCTCTGTGCCCGTTTAACCCCTGCAGCTCTGTCCTGCCTGCAGGGCATGGGCTGTGCCATCCCACCTGGCCCAGCCTGGGACAGCCCTCCCTGCCCCACCTGGGCAGGAGAACGTGCCAGCCCAGGGCAGGAGAATGTCCCAGCCCAGGAAAGGATGATCTCCCAGGGCTGGGAAATCTCTGCAGCTCGGGATGAGGGGGTGGAAGTGAAGATGCACAATATGTTGTCAGGGAGTGGTGTTATTTTTTTCTCCCAGCCCCTCCTGTCCTGCTCTGTGCTTAAAAATACCAGGGTGAGTGCCTGTGTCTGCACACACAGAGCTGGCCTGGGTTAAGTGGAGCAGAGCTGAGCTGGGGCTGCACTGACTCACTTCAATTCCATTTAAATATAGCTGGTTTGGGTTATTTTATTTCATTTAATATCATTTTTATCTACTGCTTACCACCYATAAGTGCTCAGTTGTTCATAAGTGTTGTATTTCTACAGAATCGTAAATGACAAAGTAGTTTGGGTTGGAAGAGACATTAAAGCTTAAGGTCTCTTAAAGCTCATCCAAACCATGGCAGGGACACCTCCCACTGTCCCAGGTGCTCCAGCCCCAGTGTCCAGCCTGGCCTTGGGCACTGCCAGGGATCCAGGGGCAGCCCCAGCTGCTCTGGGCACCTGTGCCAGGGCTGCCCACCCTGCCAGCCAGGAATTCCTTCCCAAAATCACACCTAAAGCTGCCCTCTAGCAATTTAAAGCCAGCTTGGAGACATWTCACTGGTCCAGCTCCCCAGCCTAATGCTCAAAGTAGGGCAAAAATAGGACGTGGTTCTTCCTTGGCTTTTTGAGTGGGAATGAATGATTTCCATGGGATGCAATGTGTGGTTTTTACTCATTTATGGTCTCTGCCTCTCTCCATGTGAAACAAAGCCTCTGTGATGTGCTTACAGCAAAGGTACATTATTAAAGCCCATGTAAGTGGTAGTTGGGGAAGAGTGTAAACAGGTTTTGACACTGATTTTCAACAGATTAACATGCAGGAATAAAAAGGGAAGGGAGAGAGGGAGGAAGGAGAGCCAGGCTGATGTGACAGCCGTAACTGAGCCATAATTGCCTGCAAAATCAGAAGGGAGTTGAGTTTCAAGACGAATGTCATGAATATTACCAAAGCATTAAAAAAATCTCCAGCTGCTGGCCTTGTCTGCAGCCTGACCGTGCTCAGGTGCACCTGGGCTCCATGGGGTGGCAGGGGGATGCTCCATGGGAACATCCAGAACTTGAGAGACTCRTGGGAAGCTCAGGAGGATGGGATTGTTCAACATAAGAAAAATGATCCCTGTGTCAAATAGCACTGGACTCTTAATCATGTATAATTCTTATCTCTATGAGATTATTTTACTTGGTGCCTGCCCCTGGATCCGTGGCAGTGCCCAAGGCCAGGTTGGACAGGGCTGGAGCAGCCTGGGACAGTGGGAGGTGTCCCTGCCATGGCACTGGGTGGGTTTTRCCCTTCCCACCCAAACCAGTCTGGGATTCTATGGCAGCAAATGAATGATCACTGAATTTATCCACATGGATACCACAGAGCAGCAAATAATTATTAAAGAGACCCCTGACTGCAGCTGGGGCTGCAGGCAGCACTGTGCCTGTGTGTGAGAATAAAAATGAAGCCTGCTCAGGTTGCCCAAACAAAGGATGGAGCACCAGATCAGGGCTGGGTCTGCRGCACAAGCCAAGCCCTGCTGGAGCTCAGCCTCCAGCAAGACAGAGAGACAACCTGAGAATGCCTGGTAAAGAACAGCCCCAGCTAGGCACAGCTAATTGCTGAGCATTCCTCAGATCTAAAAATAATGCAGGGAGGAAGATGCCAGAGAGACAAACCACACTGAGCCGCACAGAAGGCACAGCAAAGGAACCTGCAGCAGGCATCAAACATTCCTACAAGGCTGGATCAGCTGGGTGGCTCTGCAGGAGAGGAAAGCCTGGGATCCTTTGTTCTTGCAGCCTTCTTTCCCTCTTCTTTCTCTTTATCATCTGTAATTTTAAACCAAGACAAGGAGCAGGAATGCCAAGAGGAGTAAAGGACACACATTCTTCACCCTTTTTGCCTTCTGGCCACAGCACAGGGATCAGTTCTCTGTCACACTGGGGCACATGTCAGGACAGGGATGTCTCAGAAGGGAAAGCTCCTCTCTGATAAGGATGCCTTGGATCAGCTCTTTTGTGCCATCTTTTGTCTCCCTGCAGGGGCTCTGCTGAAGGTGCAGAGAACAGGAAACCCTGCTTTGTTCAGGCAGGATTTAACTGGTGTAAAACCCAGCCAGGACCTTTCTCCCGGCACCGTTTGAGCTCCAAGTCCCACAAGCACCGAGTTTCAGAGTCAGAAAGCTCCTGATCAGCCCCTTGGCAATGTCCTTTTTGTGCCCTGGGCTGAGCTGAGCCGGGGTGGCACAGCCTGAGCCCTGGCACTCCCCCAGCCCCTCGGGGAACCCTTGGGGCGTCCTCTGTGCCCTTCCCAAGGGGGTGTGAGCAGGCAGAGCAGCACCCTTGTCACGGTGCTCACAGGGGTTTTCAGACTGGGGAAGAGACGAGGGTCTGACTCCATGGTTCAGAGGGCTGAGTTATTATTTTATGATATATATTACGTTAAAACAATACTAAAAGAATAGAAGAAAAGGTTTCATCAGAAGGCTAGCTAAGAATAGAATAGGAAGGAATGATAACAAAGGTTTGTGTCTCAGACAGAGAGTCCGAGCCAGCTGACTGTGATTGGCCATTAATTAGAAACAACCCCATGAGCCCAATCCCAGATGCACCTGTTGCATTCCACAGCAGCAGATAACCATTGGTTACATTTTGTTCCTGAGGCCTCTCAGCTTCTCAGGAGGAAAAATCCTAAGGAAAGGATTTTCATAAAAGTTGTCTGTGACTCAGCCTGAGGAGGCTTTTGGCAGATAACGGCTCTGAGGGAGGAGCCCTGGGGGTGGCACCCAGGGACTCCTTCTCCTTGGGGAGGAACAAGCGCAAATCAACCCCAGCCCCCATTCCACAATTAAACAGCCAGCCTTGGGGAGATGTTTCCCCAGAGAGCCCTGG
Source organism: Cardinalis cardinalis (assembly GCA_014549065.1). NCBI lineage: Eukaryota > Metazoa > Chordata > Aves > Passeriformes > Cardinalidae > Cardinalis > Cardinalis cardinalis. The sequence goes on from JACDOX010000232.1 coordinate 875,429, forward strand.
ATCATCACATCCTTGCACAGCTCCTCTCTGAGAGGATCAGTGGTGCCAGCCCCTGACAGGGAAGGGATGGGAGAGGAGTTTCCTCCAGCGCCTCAGCACAGGGGTTTGATGATCCTGCACTTCCCTCTCTTGGGGTGTCTGAGCTTCCACAATGCTGTTTGATCACCAGGTCCAGGCTTGTTCCCTCACCTCAGCAGGAATTGGGGATTTGGGGTGACAGATTTCCTGCTTGCTTCAGAAAAACTGGGGTTGTGCACAGCAATCACCAATGGAACCACTCCCATTTGGAGTTTCCACCCCTGTGTCCAATCCAGCAGGATGCTGCAATATCTCTGATATATGCTGCCATGTCTCTGATATCTCAGAGCCATGAAATTATAGAATGGTTTGGGCTGGAAAGGGCCTCAAAGTTTGTCACCCTGTTTTTTTAAGATTTTCTAAGCCTTCTGATGTTGACATTCTTGTAACGAACTTGCTCACACACCTTCTGTAAATAACTCATTGTTTTGCATTCCTTTACGGAGGAGGAGAAATTTGATGGACTGTTGGTTTGTCCAGTGTCATTGGAGAGGTGGCACTGTCACCCTCCAATCCTCTGTCACTTTTGGAAATCTATAAATGTTGGAGTCAGAAAATAAACTTCCCTTTTTTCTTCACCTTAAGAACAGCAGCGTGCGCTTGTGTTCCTTCATGTCCTATAGCGACAAAAGTTCATCTTTCAATCCTGTATCACCCACATTTCCYCTGTCCCAGGCTGCTCCAAGCCCTTTCCCCTGCAGGGCAGCCCCAGCTGCTCTGGGCAGTCTGTGTCAGCTCCTCTCTGCCCTGCAGATCAGATAAAATCTGTTCTCCTCCTGCAGGAGCATCCTCAGAGCCCAAACCCACCAGGTTCAAGGAGCAGGGCAGGAATTTACAGGGGCAGCTCCTGCAGCTCCCCATCCTCTCAGAAGCTTCCCCTGGCACTGACTCCCTGCCCTGGGCTACCACTGGAATTTCTCTGCCTCCGGAGGAGCAGCTGCTCTAAATCTCTCCAGATGCAGCACAAAAGGGTTTTACTAATAGCGCAACCCCTCTGTTGGTCCTGGGCAGYGCTGCCCATCCTCCCTCACCCCTGGCAATCATTTCCAGGGCTGGAGCTCCCGCTTGGGGCTTTAGAGCCTCTCCCTTGGTGCTGCTGCCTCCTCTCAGTGGGTTTGATGCTCCATATATCACACTTCTATGGCTGCAGTGGGGCTCACTCTCCTGGTTCAGCACCGAGGTGCTTTTCTGTTTTCCACACTGATATTGGTGTGCTTGAATTATTCACTCCTATTTCTCAGAAGCAGGCATTAAGAATGTAATCCTCTGTTCATAAATCCATTGGAAGACTCTTAATAATGTAAGCCTTAGTGGAACCTCCCAGCCCTGCAAAGGGAGGAGAGAGCTTTTCCTCAGGGCTTCCAATGGTTCCCTCTCCTCCCCTGTGGCAGAGAAAAATCCCTTCCCTGGAGAGAAAACAACTCTGAGCTTTTGAATTATTTCAAATATTCTCTTCTTCTTCCTTGTAACGAATGATCAGMCCCTCTGTCACTGCAGGAAGGTCCATGAAACTTGCAGAATGCRCAAAAACCAAATTCAGGAGCATTTATGCTCATCAGTTAACACTAATGCATGGCCTGGGCCCCGTGCAAAGAGGTTTTGCTTCACCAGAGACATTCAGGAACTCTTTGGACAGGACAGGGGTTAATTTTGAAGAGATAAGTGTTTACAAAACTACTTATTTTTGCAACAAAAGAAATATTTATAAACTACTAGAATTCCAGCAAATTAAAATAAATATTATAKAAATTAAAATAAATTAATTATATCAATTAAAATAAATGGCAACGTTTTGGGTGGTATCTCTCCACCACCAGGCAGCAGAAGACATTAATGCTCTGCTCTAATTTGGGCTGATACAGCAGCCCCACAACTCCTCCTTTACATGTAATCCCACAAGTGATGGTGACTTCCCACAAATAAAGGGATTGCAGTGTCCTTTGCAAGTTTGGGAGGTGTGGAGARGTAGATCAGGAAAATAAACCTCAGGATCCATGGAATGTCTCATGGACTCGGTGGTCCAGCACTYTGAACCCTCTACAAGCTGTTTACACTGATCTGAATTCTTCTGGCCTCATCACATATCTAAAACCTCTCCTGTGTTTATATAAATATCATAAATACATTTGGGCCCGAGCTGTTTGGGTTTGTTTTCTCCCCCAGGACAGATCCAATTCAGGATATTATTCTCAGATAATGACTCAAACGGAAATATTCGTGTTCCTCCACTGTAACACGACTTCCATAATAACTTGWTCCCTTTTAGAAATTATGTATGCACAATCTGTGCCTTGGTGACTGCTGTGTAAAGCTAAAACTCCAAAAGTGACAGTTAATAACTTATCTGTCCAATGTACCCAACTGTCCTCGGGAAAAAAATAATTGTTTCAATTAAAAAAAAAAAAGAAAAAAAAAGAGTCAGCTTTGTTTTATTCTTCTAACAGCCATGAAAGTATTTGTCTTTATCTTTATTATTGGCAGGCTACTATTCTTCAAATACAAACGTACCCTATCATTACTGGAATAAACTTTATCCGTTATTCATAAGCTGCAGAGAGATGTTTTCCCTCACTCTCTTTTTTTTTTTTGGCCACTCTCTGCTGTTTTTAATGGATTTCTATAGAAATCTTTCAAATAGAAATTTGTATGACTTTCTCCTTCCTCGGCACAAATATATTTTCTGTGCTGAAATTAATCCAGTTCTATTTTTGGCCTCCCTTATCTGTACATTAACAATAGGCCGTGTCTTGCTCAGAATTGTCTCCGCGGCTCCCATTCTGGTGGAAATCTTAAAGCCTTTCCTGTTCTCATTACTGGGAAAAGCAGCTCCTGTTTGGAAGGGGTTTTCATGAGCTCCCGGTGGCTTCCATGCAGCCCCAGCCCCACGGGTGGTGCGCGCAGAGATCACACCAAGCCCACGTGTGCAGAGATCACACCAAGCCCACGCGAACGGGAGGCTCTGCTGTGGCAGGGGCAGCTCTGCGTGTGTTTGTGGCAGATGAAAGCACAGAAGTGCCACTGCAGTTCCTGAGTTTGGGAGCATTAATAGAACAGACGYTGCACAAAAGTTTCCTCCGGGCAGTTGTTCCCAAAAGTTCTCCCATCCCTTGGTGCCATCGCGGCGCTGTTGGCAGTTGGATTCATCGCTGACACCAAAGGATCAAATCTCACACTTTTTGGATTTCCACCTTCCCCGTGTCCCAGAGGAAGGAGACATTTCTCACTCCTTTCCCCAGAATAAGTCCTGACAACCATGATTTCAGGCAAGATGTTGGATAAGACAGGCCAGGGTTTGATTTGATAACTCTTGTCTCGTGACATTAACTCCTGAGTGCCTCAAGTTGATTTTCTCTGGATCCCTGGGATTTTATCTGGCTTGGAGAGCCTGTCTCCCTCCATAGGCTCCCCTGGCAGGGAGAGCTGTCACTTTTTCCCAGATCACATCTCATGGAGGATCATGCAGAGGTTCCTTGGAATCTGTGGGGCTGATTGAAGCTAGAGGGGCTTCATTACAAAATCACAGAACCCTGGGATGGTTTGGGTGGGAAGAGACCCTAAAGTTGTCCCATCCCACCCCTGCCATGGCAGGGACACYTYCCACTGTCCCAGGCTGCTCCARCCTGGCCTTGGGCACTGCCAGGGATCCAGGGGCAGCCCCAGCTGCTCTGGGCACCTGTGCCAGGGCCTGCCACCCTCMCAGGGAACAATTCCATCCCAACATCCCATCCAAACCTACTCCCACTCTTGAAGCTTAAAGTGCAGATTCCTTCCCCCARAACCAAAGTTTTCAGTGGAATATTWAYRAYAGAGAACACCTGGGAGTGCTTGGGAATCCTGAGTACTTTTTGGAAGAGGAATCAGCCCCACAGCTGATTTGAGTTGGCTGAGGATCCTCCATCCAAAACCCATCGTGGTCTTTAGGAAGATCCTGCCTGAACACAACCAAAATTACTGTTACAAAGTCCTACCTAAGGGATCTGAGGGAATGCTGGAGTTATCAGCACCAAGTGCCATCTTTTGAAGGACTCCAAAAGGGAACAGAGAGGGCATTTTATTCCATGTTTATCAGGTGATGGATGATTAATAGGTCTGAGCACACAATGAATGTGTATCTCCCTTCACATGCTAATCACATGGCATTTATAAATGTCACCACCTTATCGTGGAGACACACTCAGAATTCTGGGGGCTTTCAAACTATTTATTCTTACCATTTTTAATGTGGCCATTATTAAGGTTGTGTCATTGGAAACGTCCCTTTGGCYGTGCTTGAGGAATATGGGGATATTTTATTTGGATTTCGGAGGTAATTGAATTATTACATTTTAAAGCTACTCTCAAAAAAAAAAAAATTCACTGCAGATAATGAAGCTTATCTTGTGTTTCTTTAACTACTAAAATGTAGCAGTGCCTGTCACCTTGGAATTTTAATAACCAAAAAAATAATTTACAATTATTAGACTGAGAAGCTTCAGGCTTCTCCCATTCTGCTTTTTCTTTTCTTTGCAACCTAAGGCCTTAATTTAGAGTTCAAAATTACTGTTTTACCATTGGAGAATTGCATAATTTTCATTTTAAAAATTCCAAATTCCACAATTTGGTCATAAAAAATGTGCATTATTATCAACTGTTATTAGGAAGTTTGAGCCTTAAGGAAATTTTATAAAGGTTCAGGGAGAGTTTGGGTACAGAAACTCCAATGAAAAACATGGAAAGATTCTGGACTCAGTCTCTACTTAAGCTGAGCTTTTGAAACTATGAAAGGCTCTCCCAGCTATGATGTTTAGGTCCTTTGCTGTGCTCCTTGATTCAGACAGAGCTGCTGCTGTCTTCCAGAGACTTTATAGACCAGAAGAATTTGGAATTAAACCAAAGAAATTCAGATTCCTTTAGGAATCTGTGCCTTGAAAGTTGTTTTTTGTGCTTGGACAGTGAAGGTGTTGAAGCTACATCTAAAGGCACAAAGTTTGTAGGTTTAGATCTTTGGTTCTCAACCATTTGTCAGTGCTAAATATCCATATTTTCAAAATGTCCCATTGAAATTGGCAATAGCTGGAATGTGTGGCCAAAGACTGAGGAGCAAACGTGGAATGTGGGTCTCTGAAAGAGTCACTGAGTTGTGCTGGCACAACACAGAGGGTTTGCTTCAGTTTCTTCCCTGCTGCCAACCAGGACATCAGCCTCCAGGGCCATTTATCCACCACCTTTCCACTCCAACCTTGTGGAAAGGATTTATTYCCCTACAAATCCCCACCTGTGGTGTCACAGAGCTGTGGACTCAGGAATATTTACAGATCCCACCCAGGAATAATTCTCAACCACTTGCTGATTACACTCTTCTTACTGCATCCCATTAAAAATTATCAATTTGATGCATTGTCCTCTAATGAAACTCACACAATGCAAGGCTGGTGATGATAAAAAGGGCAGATTTCTCCAAAATTCCTTGTGAGCTGCACTGCTCCCTGAGATATCAGTGAGATACAAGCAGGACTTGGACAAAACCTCAGAGGACTWTACAAATAGCCATCACCATGTAAAGGGAGACTTGGTATTTTAATTAAAGGTCAGACAAAACCCCAGGGTAAACCTTGGGGATGTTTTGCAGCAGTCATTTAAAGCAGAATCGCTTACCAAACTCACTGTATCAGTAAAACCGTGCCCAAACCTTTCCTGAGATTTACACAAACTGCAGCCTAAACACAGGAGCCTCTGCCAAGTTCAGGCTGCGAGTTCAGCGCCCATAAATCACAGCCTGTGCCTGCTCCACCTCTACTCCTGGTTGTAGCAGCTGTGCAGGGCTGTGTTTACTCCTCTGTGCAGGCACACATGGGGGTCAGCCTTTTTGGGGCTASCTAAAAACTGAGGCCAGACAGAATTAAGGGAATAAAAAGCTGTTCTATTTATTGAAACTGTTCTATTTATTGAAGGGCTTCAGGTACATTTAGGGCAGACAAAGCCCTCCAGGGGCTACACCCAAAAATGGATGATGGGTCAGGGATTTCACACTTTTATAAGTTTGGTCCATTTGCATATTGGGGGTGAATCTGCCAATTCCAGCTTCAGCTAATGAAGTCATTGACCCCAAGTTTGCTCCCCCAACTCACTTTAGTTCCCATCTCTGGGCCCTGAGGCAGTGAGGTGTCCTTGATTGCCAGGCCTGSAGAGGAATTGCTGWGTCTGCCCCAAATGGGGAAGCAGCAGCTCACACTGTGTGTGGGGTTTGGAGTTACACACTAAAGAACTGCAGGGTTACAAACAGATGGAAAATAGAAAAGCTGGAATCCTGAGGCATCATGAGGACCCTCCTTGATGGTGTCCCAGGGCAGAACTTGGGGCCAGCTCTGCCTCCTTCGTGGCTCTGTGCACACACACACACACACACACACACACATGAGGCAGCTTCCACGGCAACTCAGAATGGTTTGTTTGTGGTTTGTTTGTGGTTTGTTTGTGGCTGGTTTGTGGCTGGTTTGCGGTTGGTTTGTGGTTGGTTTGTGGTTGGTTTGTGGTTGGTTTGTAGCTCATTAACAGCAGCGTGCTCCATGTCCTGGTGCTGCTCTGGCGGGGATCTCCCGCTGTCACTCACAGTGCAGGAGTTTCTCAAGGTCGTGCTGTAAGCCTTGATTCAAAGTGTCAGCTCTGCTGCTACAACCCAGCTCAAAACCCCGCCAGGCACTTTTCCTTGCCACACTTATGAAGTATTTGAGACTATTTGTGCAAGAGAATATGTCTGAATTTTCAACGGGAGGCGTTGATTGCTGACTCTTCCACCTTTGGCCTTATTTGTGGATTTGTCGGGGATGAAAAAAATCAAAAAGGCGGTGACCTGGTTTGCTTGTTCATTCAAGGGTGAGGTAAAGGTGCGCAGGGAAGGTGGCACAACCAAAAGGCTTTCCAGGGAAGCCATCTGTCTGCTCCCCCCAGCTCCCTGCCTCCACCTTTCAGCTCTCATTTGCTGTGGTTGCCACCCAGGCGAGGGTGGGAGATGTTTCTCCGAGGATGTTGCACGCTCAGCTGGGTTATGATGATGATGATGATGATGATGATGCATTCAATGCATGCTCCCTCTGAAAAATTCAGCAGCGTTTCCAGCGCTGATTTCCCTCCAGAGCCATTACACCCCTCACAGATGGGCAGCGCCCTGCCGCGGTGCCAGGATTTATGAGGTGACCTTGGAGACACAGGCGCTCCCAAACTGAAAACGCTTGGCGCTCAACTTGATTTTGGATTGCTGAGCAGGCTCCCCTCCTGTATAAATCAGGATGAGGTTACACAAATAATACACAACATTTATATAACAWTTCAAAGCACAGGGGGATTCTGCCATGCATGGCTCGAGTGTAGCACTCCTGCCTCCTCCAGACTCTGATTCACTCCTGGGCCCAGCCTTAAACTCTCAGTAGGACCCAGCAAAGGCAGCACCAGCCCCTGCTGCTCTCTCCAGGAGCAGTGAGCTCTSTGTGGGGCCATCCTCCTTCATCCACCTGATGATCTTGGAGGTCATTTCCATCCATGATTCCATGATAAAGGAGCTGAGCATCCCCAGGACACCAGAGGTACTTGAGGACAGCCCAGGACTGGGCCAACCACAGCTGGTCCATCAGCCTGGAGGTGCTCCAGGGTGGTATCACTGCTCCATGAAGAGCTCACAGCACCCTGGACCTGCAGAGCTGACCCCTGTGTGGGGCTCAGCCTCGCTTCTGACCTGCCCAAAGAGGCTCTGGTAGGTGGGGATGAACCACCTGAGAGCAGGACCAGCGAGGAGGAACCTGTGAGCAGCAGCAAACGCCAGCCCAGCCTGCACTACTGTTAATTGTCATTCTGTTTCTATCGACGTGCAGTTTATTAAACCATAAAGCATGGCAGCAAGCACTGAGAGCAACTCCAGAGATAATTAAACATAATAAGGGTTTCACTTAATCCCTCAAAACCCAGGGGAGGCACAGTTAAGGCTGAATACCCTCTTTGCACTGCAAGGCTTTTTTTTTTTTT
>JACDOX010000232.1:895169-907974 GCA_014549065.1 Cardinalis cardinalis
GGGAATGCCCTGCCCCATGATCTGGGATCAGGTATGATAAGACTTTAGCTGGGATGGGGATTTAACTCCTCTAACCCCAATTACTACACTGTAATTTTCTCAGCATCGCTGAATCTGAGGAATTGGCACGAAAAGGCATGAAGTTTCTCCTTGGGCTRTGCTGTCATTGCCAGGGCTCTGTGCTCAGTGTCCCCCTTGCTTTCCCCTGCTGTTTTCCCTGTCTCCCTGCCCAGCAGCTCCTCCCAGGTTTTGGCTGCCAGGTGCAGGGTCTGGCTGGCTCAGCACCACCCTCTGCCTGCTCCTCCCCAGCTCCTCTGGTTTCCCCACAAAATAATCGGGAGAACCAGAGGATTCCTGTGCAGAATGCAGGGGCAGAAAGTGCTGAGGAATGACTTGAACCCTTGCAGGGCTGGGTGTCCGTGAGCAGAGTGTGCCCAGCCTGTCCAGGGGTCACTGCCCTGGCAGCTCTTGGCACAAAGGATCACAGCTCTGTGCCACTTTCCTGCCTGGGGACATGCAAAGGCTTCCTAGGGATGTGCACTTGTCTTACAAGGAGAGCTTGGGGTTGGCCCAGTTCCTAAATCCACTGGGATCAGGCAGGGGGCTGTGGGCAGGGAGGATGGAAGGAGCTTCCATGAGCATCCTCTCCTCTCTGCCCTGGGGTCCTCAGCACAGAAAAGCCAGGGAGCAAATCCAGAGGAGGTCATGGAGCTGCTCCAAGGGATGGAGCCCCTCTGGAGCCCGGCTGGGARAGCTGGGGGTGCTCATCTGGAGAAGGAAAAGCTCCAGGGAGAGCTCAGAGCCCTTTCCAGGCCCTGAAGGGGCTCCAGGAGAGMTGCAGAGGGACTGGGGACAAGGCATGGAGGGACAGGACACAGGGRATGGCTTCTGCTCCCAGAGGACAGGGCTGGATGGGACTTTGGGAATCAATTCATTCCGGTGAGGGTGGGAAGGGGTTGGAATTCCCAGAGAAGCTGTGGTTGCCCCTRGAAGTGTCCCAGGCCAGGTTTGGAGCAGCCTGGGACAGTGGAAGGTGTCCCTGCCATGGCAGGGGTGGGATGGGATGAGATTTAATGCCCCTTTCAACCCAAACACTTCATGATTCTGTGATGATCTCTGCTGCCACAACAACATTTCCATGTTGTTTCCCAACCCTTCCCACGGAATATGAAATGACCAGGTCCCACATTTATCCCCCATGGGAAAAGCAGCACCAGGAGTGAGGCTGGGAGAGCACCAGGAATGTGCTGGGGGAGCCAGAGAACTCCAGCACAGGTGAATTCAGTGTTTAATGGGTCTCTTCTAATTGCAGATTTAGGAGAGAAACACTGGTCAAACACATCTGAGAAGGGAGAGTGCAGAGCGTGGCTTGACTCAATATTTTCTCTAGTCAAGTGGAAAAAAGGAAGCCTCATATGAAAAAGCTGGAAAGGTCAAACTAATTTGTACTTGTGAGATAATGGGTAATACCTCTATTGTTTATGGAGCCTGCAGAATCCTTCCTGTGCTAAGCACTGTCATCTATCTGATGGTGATTTGGAGAAATTAAAAATGAAGTAGCAATTGTTCCACCCTCTGCGTGCCTTAATCTGCTTTGGGCGAGGATTCCTTTGAACAGTTCTGTGCTCTTTATAAATGAGTTGAGGTGGAATTTGCTCACTTCTCTTGACTGCTGCGGCTGAAGGAAGGAGATGGTTTTAAACAAAAAAAAAAAAACCAAAAAAACCCCCCCCAAAAAAGGAAGATTAATACTGAGGTTGAGAAGAGCCAGACTGAAACCCAGCCTGTGTCTTGCTGCTTAAGCATTCTGCCTGTGTTCCCCTGGTTCTTTATTTTGCTGCAGTCTTTTCTGTTTATTTACTAGGSTAAGTGGGAATTTCATATGCATGTCCAGCTCCTGCTATTAACACTGGGATTGGTGAGCTCCTAATGCCCCACAGTGCTGCCTCRCTGACCCAGGTGGATTTGCAGCTCCTTTTAGCAGCCACTGGAAGTTGTGTGAGTGTTCCTGGGATTCTGGTTCCTTTCCAGGGMTGATTTCCATGGCACAATTTCCCAGGGAACGATGGGGAGCTGTGTGGGGAGTCCCTCCTGCCTCGTGCTCAGCACCAARTGTGAGCTCTGGAGGAATTCATTTGCCAGGCTTATTGCTGAGACATTTAATATCTGGAATGATTTAGGAGATCAAATTCTGGAGTTCTGGGCTGGCTGTAGCTGCATCTGTCATTGTTGCAGAACCTTGACAGTGAACAAAAGGTGCTGCAGGGAACCATAACTCACCCAGCAAATTAATGGGTTCCCAGCCTTGCTTGCTCAGCTGAACGGAGCCTGTGTGGTCTCMCTGGCCAAGGGCTTTCCACAGAAATTGTGTGGGTTTGGAGTGGCCATTCCCAGAGGGGTGCAGAGAGCCCAGCTGGCTGGGACTGCTGCTTTCCACTCCTGCTGGAAGCGGGGATAAAACCCCTGTGGGCTCTCCTGGGAGCATCATGCAGTTGTTCCAATTTTTTGGATTTTTTTTAAGTGAGGGTCCACAAGAAAAGGAGTTGATTTTAGAAAGTTTCATCAGATTTGATGGTGTCACCCTGTGAGGGACACACACAGGTCACCAGCCACCACTGGTGATTTTTGCCACTGGCAAGGAAGGTGCACTGTGAGGAGGTGCTTGATCACTTTCAATTAGCAGGGAGTGCTGGAACATCCCAGGAGGGATTTAAAACCTTTGGTGATGTGGCGCTTGGGGACATGGCTGAGTGGTGGCCTTGGCAGTGCTGGGAAATGGCTGGATTTTGTGGTTTTAGAGGGTTTTTCCAAGTGGAATTCCATGTCAGGTCATTKCCCTGGCCATGATTCTGCTCTCACTCTTTTTTTCCCGATTTTTCCTCTCTTGCTGGAGGATGATCTGAGCTCCTGAGGAGGTCCCAGTCCTCTCTGAGTTTCCAAATCCCTTCCCTGGTGGTGGGCAGGGCGYAGCTGAGGAATTTGGGGTGGGGAGAGACGATGCTCTGACCTCTGGGCAGTGGCAGGGTGACCTCGTTTGCAGCCACCAGCAGCTCCTGGAACTTGGATTTTGGGAATTACCAAGCCCTTCATGGTGCAATTAGTACATTTGGTATTTGGCTTCATCACCCTGCAGGGCTTGGAAGATGAAGGGGTGGGGTTGGGGCTGTGGGAGAGGCACCAAAAGGGCTCAGAAAAGGAGCAGAGCTGGGGAAGTGCTCAGCACCACCAAACCCTGCAGGGTTTGGCCACACCAGCAGCTCTGTGAGCCCTGAACTCACATTTCTGGGGGTTAAAATGGCTCTGCAGCAATTGGCAGATCCAGGCCAGAGAATTCAGAMAGTTCATAGGTTTTGGTGTAAATCTGTGGTTCTGTGGCCCAGCCAGTGCTCCCAGTCACTCCCAGTTCATCCCCAGACTGCTCCCACAGCCATCCTGCCATCAGCACTCACTCTATCTCAGAGCCATTTCATTATTAGGATTGTTATTGTATTTTTGAACCATTACTAAAATATGGAACCACTGCCCCTGGAAAAGTGKATTATCCTTTCCTCGATAACTAATTTTATTTCACTCAGGAAAATTTGATTCAGATTTCTGAAACATTGCCACTAAGCAGCTTTCTAAGCAGAGTTGCGGTGCGTGACCAAATTAAATCCGTGTAGGGAGAAGGGAAATGTTGTTGTTGCAAGTGTCCAAAGGGGTTGGAATGAAAATAATCTTATAGATCAAACTTAAATTGAGTTCAGATATTATGGAGGGAGCTCAGCTCTGTACCTGGAAAATCCCATCTGCCAAAAATGAACTTTGGGGTCACATTTTAAAATGGCATTTCTAGTCCTGCACCATCCAGCTGCTCTCCCTGTGTGTGGCACAGAGCTTGCAAAGGAGTCTAAGCTGAGTGAATCTGCTCCRTAAAAACAAACCAAATAATTTAAAAAGAAGGTGGGGGATGCTCRTGGAGGATTTATAAAACCCTTCCCRAGCTGCAGCASCCTGAGGTGGCAGATCCTGTCTCTGAGTGAATTTTGAGTGAGTTTGGCCTGAATTCTGTCCCAACCCAGCATCTCCAGGAGAAAATACCTTGGGAATTCTGCAGATTGAGGCAGCAGCAGCTGGAGCCAAACTGGAGAATGGTTTGACCCTTCTTACTGAATGGACTTTGAATTCCAGGTGTTTGATGGCCCTTGGGGAGCTCTCCTGAGCTGGTTCTGTGCTGTCCTACTGCAGATGAAGAACTGAGGTGCACAAGATGCTCACAGATACTGAGATATTGAAGTGCTGGAATTTCTAGAAAGTTCTACCCAAATTCTTTGAATTTTAAAGTACTGAGCAATCGGGAGAAATAAGTTTATATCAGAGGAGGAATTTCAGCACTGACTTCTCTCTTCCTCCCCTGTGGATTGCATCATAACTCTGATGCTTAAAAGATTTAATTATTTCTGCACCTGTGGTTTTGCTTTAGATCAGTCTTTCCCAGCTCATGGGATTCAGGGTCTCACTGAATTCTTCCTTTCAAATAACAAATATCTGGGACTGAAAGTGTTTTTTTTAAAATGCAATCAAATATGATTTAGCTGACTAAAACATTATGAATAGACCCGAGAATTCACACAGAAATACTTGACAATATCTATATGAAGGCAATGTCATCCATTAGCATTGTGTGAAATATAAAATATCACCCAATATTTAAATCCAACTGCAGTGAATCCTCTGTAACTTTCCTGACAGAACCTAAATTTAGGAACTAATTAAATTCCTTGGAACAGAAGAATGCATTTCTCCCCTTCTTGTAAGGACAAAGATTTGGAGTGTTAGCTGTACTTCTATTTTTATATCATTGAGTAGACTTTTACCTAGATATAACTATATACCTGGGGTTTTATTGGAAATTTCTACATCTGAGTTTCAGGATCTCTGCTGAGAAGGCCCCAAAGTCCAGCTCAGAGCTGCTGGTGGAGGTGGTTGAGCTCAGGGTGTGGAAGGGAAAATTCCCTGCCCAGCCAGGTCTGGATCCACCCCCACCTTCTGCTCAGAGCACCCAAAACAGCTCATTTCACCCCAAAGTCAATCCAGGCCTTTTCTTTCCCAGCCATTTCCCTGTCCCAGCCTCTGGCTGTGGAAGATTCCAGCTTTAAGGCTGTGGGGAAATTAAGTGTGGAGCCAGGATYGGGGCCAAACACTTTAAATAATTGATGGACAGCTTGATTTCTTTAGCCTTGCTCAAGTAAACTGAGTTTCAGATGAACAGGAGCTGAGTAGGTGTTTAGTTGGGGGGAAAAAAGCCCTTTGAATTCCACTGATTTCCCACAGGATTAACTCAGCACTAGGAGAAATAACTTGAGAGGATCTCAGAATGGTTGGTGCTGAAATGGACCTTCAAGATCATCTGATTTCAGGGCCAGGGCCATGGCAGGGACACCTCCCACTGTCCCAGGYTGCTCCCAATCAGCCCCAATGTCCAGCCTGGCCTTGGGCACTGCCAGGGATCCAGGGGCAGCCACAGCTGCTCTGGGAATTCCATCCCCACCCTCACAGGGACGGATTCCATCCCAACAGCCCAATATCCCAATAGCCCAATATCCCAATAGCCCAATATCCCATCTCCTGCTGCCCTCTGGCAATGGGAAACCATTCCCCCTTGTCCTGCCAATCCAAGCCCCTTTTATTCTGTTCAGGCTCTTTAGATTCTTTTATAGGGAAAAAAAACAAAAAAGGAATCTCTCTTAAATCAACTTCATAATCTGAAAAGGAAAGAGCAGGGAAGTTGTCATTGCTGTTTGCGAGCTGAAGGTGGCCGAGTATCCCAAGGCTGTTTTGAGTTTTGTGTAATTTTCCTACATTTTTATMAATAAATAACACAACTGGATTAGCTGCACTTCCCATAACATCTGCCAGGGTGTGTGAGACAGTGCAAGAGGCAAAGAATTCCAAGTTCCCCACCSAAATATTGTGTAAGTTGAGAAGAAAAGGCAAACCAGCAGCAGGAGCAGCAGCTAATGAGCATCCATGGTTTGATTGCTTAATGGGGCTGTGGTCTGGAGGCTGGGCTGGAGGAAGGATGTCCTTGGGACAGGCAGGATGTGCAGGGAAGTGGAATTAGTGCTGCAGGAGGAGCAGGGAATCAGGAAATGTGTCTGAGCTGGAGGCTCCTCATATTCCACTCCTGCAAATGGCTCCATCTATTAGCTGGAGACAGCAGACAGGGTTAGGCTGGGCTTAGCAGGGAGGAGCCTCAGGAGGGCCAGGGATGTGCTGGGGTTCAGGGGAACTTTCTGCYTTCTGGAAACTTCCCGTGGAGCAGTTCCTTTGGCTGGTGGAATATCAGTGAAACAGGACRCTCCTGAGAACTCGCTTATGGGACTGTTTGTTTTCACTAATGACACAAGATACCAAATTCTTCAAAATTCTCAGAGCTCCAGAAGTGGTCAGAGCAGCAAATATGCTTTGATCCCAAATGCCTTTTTTTCCCTTCTCTCTRTTTTTTATAATCCCTTTGCTCTTTGGGTCATATTGCACATTTAAACACTCCCTTATCCTTTTCTGAAGCTGAACTTGTTTAGAAATCATGGAACTGCCTTTGAGGTGGCTCTGATGGCTTTGGAATCCAAAATCATCCATTACAAATTCCCAGCTTCTCCATGGGGGGAAAAGTGCTGAAAAAGGCTAAACTGAAGCAGCCTTTTCCAGGGTGATGCTGGGCTGGGTCCAGGGCRGCATTTCCAGCTCCCAAACCTGATAGCAAACCAGCACAGCCCCTCGGAATCCTAAAAACCCCTCCACGTGTTCCCAAGGCTGCTAACACAAACACAAAAGCACTCAGAGGGTTTTTTCAAGCCCATATTCCTGGCTGGAATGAATTGCTGCYGTTGTCACCTCATCCATTATCCCCTCCACGAAGGAAGAGGTGATGCAGCTTCTGCTGCAAGGTCCCCCCTGTGTTCATCTGCTTAGCCACTGTCACTCATCCCCTCATTGCTGAACCTTATCATTCTGCATTCCAGCTGTTGGGTTTGATCCATCCATCATCTGTCAGGAACTTGTCACAGACCCTGGACACTTCCAGATGCATTTTCTGTGCAGGTCCTGCCAGAGGAGAGGAATATTAAGCAGGGAGGTTGGGCAAGTCACACACTTGCTCTGTTTCTGCTGTACTTCATTTTCAGAGTAGCCTTTTTCAGCACTTTTTCCCCCCAAAGAGAAGCTGGGAATTTGTAATGGAAGATTTTGGATCTGTGAGGAGTTTGTGGGTTTATTCCTATGGATTGACAACTCCTGTCTCACACTTTTAAAAAAACRCATCAGGGAGAGCTCTGCCTCCATTATGCAAATAAAAGAGGGTAAAACTTTTCCCACTTTATTTCTTCAGTTAAACTTGGTGATCAAGCTCAGAGAGAGGTTTCCATGGTGCACAGCTTCCTTTTTCCAAGGAAAACTGTGTGTAATTGCTGCTATTGTGTTTAATGGTCACTGCTGTGCAGGTTTAACAGTCACTCCCCACACCTTGCAGCTTGTGRATGAATTTGCATCTTTTAAATCAACATTAGCAGGGAAAAATCCAGTATTTGCCCAGGGCTGGTTTTGATTTTTTTMATTTTCTAATACTGAAATGCAGGTTATGCTGCAGGATCTGCTCTATTCTAGCARTCAGCTGTGTTAYTTGATAACTTGGGTATTGATTCCTTACATCACCTGCTCCTTATCCACTGATTATATTTCATTTCTGTTCCTTCTTCTTTTGTGGAAGTACAAAATGAAAACCTGGTAGCAGCTTCTGGCTTTATTCATTTTCCTTTTCCCTGGTGGAGCCTCATGGAGTACATTCCTTGTCTGTTTACCAAGCACTTTTTCTCTCCCTTTCTTCTTGAACAGGAAGATTCTCATTTGGAAACACTGAGATTTTAGTAGGGATTATTTAATAATTTAATAATATATAGAGCCATASTTGTAGCTGAGCTTGGTCCAGAGGATGCTCCATCCCTGGAAGTGCCCAGTTCCTTCTTGCATTGTTTCATTTCAGCCCCGTGCTGAAATCCTCCTCTCTTTTTCCATCTGAAGTAATTAATTAGTCCAATTTCCATTTTTAAATTTAACTCCAGCTCAGAAAAAAAAAAAAAAATTGCCAGCCCTGCCAAAGTGCTGACATGTGTTTTATCAGAGATTTGTTAGGGAAGTCTTTAAAAATAATTCCCAGATAAAAGTCAAGTGTACTGAACGAAATGCTCCAAAAAATCTGAAGTGGCCCTGAATATTTAGTTTGTGTCAACGAATAATGGAGAACGTGTTCTGGAGGGAAACAGGATGCAAGAATTCTATTATTATTATTATTATTATTATTATTATTATTATTATTATTATTATTATTATTATTATTATTATTATTATTATTATTATTATTATATTTTTCTTAAGCCTCTTGGTTTTGGCCTTACTGCAGGAGATGCTTAACATCTCTCAAAGCAGTGAGGTCTGGAGGTGAGATTTTGTGCAATGCCATTAAACACCTGAGCTCCTGGTGACCTCACACCTTTGCTGAGCTGGCACCTCGGGGGATGTCACCCCTGGAGAGGGCACAGGTCACTGACCATGGGTTTATCCAGCTCCATCACCACTTGCTGTGGCTAAATAAGGAAAAAGTGTGAAAAATCAGGGGGGAAATGACATTCCCAACCTCTGTGTTTAGTCTCCAGGTGGTTCCACCCCGAGTCCTTCCAGGCTGCCCTCGTTAGAGCTGTCCCTTTAAATGACTGTCACCGTGCCCTGACAACACTTRCACCATTACCTCGTTAAATATTGCCTGCTTCAGACACATCTCGGTTTTGTGACAAATGGCTTTTCTCAGTTTAATGTGGAAGAGCAGCTAAATGAGTTAGGAAATGTTAATGTGGCCATGTTCTTCCCAGATAACCAGTTGCCCTTGGGACAGTATCAATAAGTGGCATTTATATGATATTATGAATGTGTTAATTATGCGTAGACAAAGTAACGAGTAAGCAAAGGTCAAGGACAAACTCGGCTCCCCCAGAAACACCCATCAAAGAGCTTCTAATATTTAAGTCATTTCCATTATTGAATATTCAGTGTCATTTAAATTATGTGCATCTTTTTCACTGCTTATTTTTCAGGCCGCAAACTGAGCAACTTCAAGGGCTGTGCAAATGTTTGGTGCCAAAACTCAGCATAAACTCCAGCAGTAGCTGGGCTGGTTTTCTCCATACCCTGGTGAACTGCCAGGTGGAATTTGGGATTGATTTCCTCTTGGAGATGGAACCTTGTGATGCTTTTTGCTCGAAACTCGAAATGAAGGAAATGGGAACGTGGCYGTGCTGGCTGTTAAACTGCTGAACCTTGAAACTCGATGCAAATCAAAACAAAATGCTCTGGACACTGAAAATACCCAACTTTGCCCCAGTTCAYTGCTCTGCTCCTCATCAATGTGCCTTGAAAAAGAATGGGCTGCAGAGTTCAGCCTTTGCTTTTTACTCCCAACCATGGAGATAAAGCACTTTTTGGCAGGGAATCTTCTGAAATCCAGCGGGTTTTGTGACGTGAGGCAAGGCAGGACTTAGCTGATCAATACAGCCATTAATTACAATTAAAGGCTCRGCCATGATTTTTACTTTTGCATATTGACATCTGGCAAAACAGTTAAAAAGTCAATAAGGGTCTAGAAGTTACTCTCAGGTTACTCAGAGCAGTGAAGCCTCCTCCATCTCCCACAGGTGTCTGGAGAAATCTCCCTCCCAAACAAGATGCTGTTCATGGATGAAATATTCATGTTGTGACATCAAACCATGCTGCACATTATTTCGGTGCAGGAGGCCAAAATTAGATTCACATTTTATTTTGCTTATAAATGCCTGTCAGAGTTGCTAAATCAGTTTGTCTTTGCTGTCTTGAAATTATGTCAGTTTGAATTTCCTTCACGCTGCATATTGTTTTGGGCAAAGGCACATTCCTCCTCCATCTGAGATGGAGCTCCTTGTGCTCTTGAAACAAAGCTGGAAAGGCCCAATAATTAAGATTATTTTTAAAAACCTTCTCTAGGGTGGCAGCTTGGCCTTTTTTAAGGTGATAGAGAAGCTGCCAAATGCTGATGCATTGTGGTATTTGATTTTCTTCATGTGCAAGTAGCACTTTCTGGGTTATTTAGTGGTTGTAGGGTATTTAACAGGGCATCCTGGATTCTTGTGCTGCTGGAAGTAGAGAAAAGCTTTGAGCAGCAGATTCTGAGTTCCTCAGTGCAGCTGAGGAAGAATCAGATGATTCAGTGGCTGTAACTACCCTGGTCCAGGGGGGATCTGCATCCTTCAGGCTGGACCAGTGGGGCTGAGGAGGAATTAGGGCAGGAAGGAGGAATTAGGGGTTTGTCTGGGCTGTCTTAAGGCACAAACCTCAGTGAGCAGCCCTCAGCTGGGACCTCATCCTTTAACTCAGCAGGCAGGGGAACTCATTCACTCTTAGCTTTTTTGGGGCTGTGATATCTCATTCATGCATAAACAATCTCATTTGAGTTATCCTGATGCGAATTTTTTTGTTTTAAAGCTGCAGTCCCCAGTCTGTCAGATATTTACGTTAGAAATATCCCATCAGAGGAGCTGCACACATCCACTGTTTCCCTCCTGTCCCCTGGGTTCCAGCCTGTGCCTGTGGCTCCATCCCTGCAGCATCGCTCCCAGCTGTGCCCCACGCTGCTCCAGCCCCAGGCTCTGCATGGAGACAGCACTGATCTCCTCACCAGACATTTGGGTGCATATTTACACATTTTCTATTATTTAAAACCAGCTTTTGAAACTTTGCCCTTCCTCCTTTTCCGCTCTACCCCAAGTGTGCTGCTGAAGGTTTTCCTGCAAAGGCGCYGCTGCCTTGTGATTTTTTGATTTCCCTGGATTTCCCTTGGTCTTTTTAGCATAATTCTTCTGAGTTAATACCAGCAGATTTGGTGAAGTAGGGGTAAACAGTTTGTGTAAAGTAAAGGTGTATTGTTTGTGTAAAGTAGGAGTACATGGTTTGATGTTTTGATGTCTTGAATAACATGACTATAATCCACAATATAACAGTATCATTAATTTCATGGAATATGATCCAAACCAGTGTAGGGGTACCAATCCTTGGGGTGACCCTCAGCAGAGGCTGGGGATGTCCTGCAGGTCCAGCACGGAGCAGAGGCTGGATGAGCCCAGCTCTGCTCCACCCTGGGAGCTGCTGAGGAGCTGCAAGTCCTGCACCCCTGCTCAGCCCAGCCCAGCTCTCATCCTCTGCCTCCTCCTTTGGAGGTGCCTGCAGTGCCCCTGCGCCTCCTTGAGGTGCTCCCAGTTGTTTCCAGGAGCTGCTTTTCAGCTAAAACCCCCCTGCAAAGCTCCCCCAGCCCCGGCCAAACCCCTGCAGCTCCTCCTGAAAAGCGAGGCCCTGGTGATGAGCTCCTGCATTTTCCATTAGGAGAAACCTTCCAGAAAGACTTTTTTTTTTTTTCTTTCCCCAAACGATTTCTTGATAGCTGGCAATCTCCTGAATCATTTCTTACMCAGAAATTGTTCTTGGAGGTGTTTTGCTCTGGTAACAGCTGCCCTGGAGCAGGTTTGTCACCATTTSCAGCCCAAGGGCTCGTGTTGGGTTTCTTGCTCAGGTCACCTCATTTTTTGTGTGCCTCTGTACTTTCCTGCCTGCCTTTGTGGGTTTTTTTTTGGACTATTCCTTTGGGGTCTGAGAGTCTTTGATCTGAGCTGTGTTCAAATCCAATGATAAATAGTTAATTTTGGAGGTTTAAGTTGACAGCAAAGCCACCTTGGAGTGTCAGGCTGCGAGACTTTGGTTTCCTTCTCTGATCAGATAAGGAGCAGATATTTCCTGTAAAGCCTCGCCCAGTGTTCCAGTCCTCCCATTAGAGCATTAAGTCAGATACATGACACCCAATTTCACAGTCATTCCTGAGGAAAAAAAGCACATTGTATTTTTTTTAATGGGCTTCCCAGGACCTACTTTGTTTCTTCGTGATGAATATGAATTCCAGCGAGTTCATCTGAATTCTGACCTTCAGATACCCAAAGGTCTCGGGGTTCTGAAGCAAGAATAGTCTTTAAAATTGTGTGTTCCTCACATGAATGCTGTCTTCTGTTCCCATGAAATCCCCATGGAGTGCAGGGATAAAACTGCTTTCAGTGCTCCCAAATTCGTCTGTGTGTTCATTACCACTTGCACCTTGTAGAAATATTATTTGTGTCGGCATGACCTGTGCCAGCCTTTTCCTCTCCCAGTGCCTTTGTTTGGATTGTGTGCTGCCTGTAGGATCATCGCTTCCCTTCATCTCCTTTTCTTCTGATTGCCAGGCAGATCCCAGAAACTTCTCCTCATGTGCTGTTCCAGGCCTTCCCAAGCAGCCTGGCTGAATAAATATCCATTGAATAACTGGAGAATGCATTCAGATTCTTTTTATTTTGATTTATGTTCTATCTTCCTACCTGTGCATCTCCCAGAGTAATTGCCAGTTTTCACCTCCTACAGAGAGATATAATAGAGCTGAAGAATGAGGAAAATGTGCTCTGTTTCTCCCTCTCTCTCCCTTTTGTAAGGGAGCCTTTATATTCTCACGCTCATAATTTGCAAACTGAAAATCAGCGCCTGGTTCCCAGCTGGCCTTGCTGGARGGAGCTGTTTGGATGCTCCCTGTGTCCCCTGTCCTGGTGCCACTGCCAGCACAGGGACACCTGGACATGCAGCTCACTCCCCTGGGCGACATCAGGGTGTCCCAAATGAGCAGGGAGCTGGGAGCCAGTGTGCTCCCTGTCCCAGAGCTGTCCCAGAGCTC
>JACDOX010000232.1:908499-1037347 GCA_014549065.1 Cardinalis cardinalis
CAGAGCTGGTGTCCCCTGTCCCAGAGGGTGCTGCCATGCTGTGCCAGCAGCCCTGGTCCCTGCCAGTCCTCAGCTCTCCCGATCACCATGCCATGTCCCCAGGATGGGTGGCAGGGTCCCCCGTGTCACTGGCAGGGGGTGCAGGGTGGTGCCTGCTGTGTGGGACACCTCAGTGTGCTGGGGAGGGGCTGTGTGAGGTCTGASAGGCTCCTGAAGCGCTGCTGTGGCTGCTCTGCAGGGACCTTTGCTTAATCCCAGCAATAATAATGTCACCGGGGCAGCAGGAGCTCTCCATCAATTAGTGCAGTCGTGCTTCTAACGAGGCACGGCTAATCACACGTGGTTAACCCCCAGGTGACACAGCCCAGCGAGCTGCGTGACCTGCAGGTCCCAGACACGATCCTGTTGTATTTTGTAAGCAAAAAAAATGTAATATTAATAGAGATTTCCAGTTGAGTGGCCCTGTCTTCTGCACTCGGGTTCCTCCCTGGATTAAACAGACTGCACAAGGACAGCACATGGGTCTGCAATGTCTGGGTTGGAGGGGACTTAAAGCCACTCCAGTGCCACCCCTGCCGTGGACAGGGACACCTTCCACTGCCCCAGGGTGCTCCAAGCCYTCATCCTCCAGCTGATCCCTCTGATGCCTCAGGTTTAGCTTTTCTATTTTTCACATTCTGTGCTGCTTTAGTGTGTGGGTCTGGGCTCCATATCAGGGCATGGTGAGCTCTGTGCACAGAGCAGGGAGACAAAACAATTCCTGCTCCAGCTGGGCACCAAGGACAAATGATCCAAATCTCAGCCCCAGAGCACAAACACCGTGGGCTGGAGAGAGAAAAACAAGCAGGGTGGGACTGCAGGGGCYAAAGCTGGGATGGGACAATGAACTGCAAGGTGCAAATGGAGCAGAACTGATCCCAGGGACAGACCCCGTGCCCGCTGGTGCATTTTGGGGCCATTTTGGTTCATCTTGGGTGCAGCCCTGGCYGGGCTCTTGTGCTGCCCAGGGTGGRTCCATGGAGGAGATCCTTTGAATMRATCCCTGCTTTATTCTGGAACTCTGCCCAGCCTCTGCTCTAGGGCAGCTTTCACCTCAAGGAAACGAAACCTTTTCTTGTGATCCTTCTCTTTCCTTATGGAGCAGAACTGAAGCTCCAGGTGAGCTGATGTGCTGCTCACTGGGGYGTTCCTCAGCTCCCTCCTTCCCCGTGGTGATGAGCGTGGGCTGGGGACTGTCACTGCTGAGTCTGTGGCCCCTCTCTCTCTGCCGGGTTAGGTCTGGGTTACTTTAGRCTTTGAATTTAATCTCAGTTCAGTTCTCTGCAGCATCCATGCCCAGCCTGACCTGGGCACCTTTGATGACCCTTCCAGCTCAGGATATTCTGTGAATCAGGCTTTGGCTGGGAGGAGTGTGGTGGAAAAGCACAAGGAAAGCCACATAAATGATRCATAAATGACAGGGAAAAACATTCACATGCCAGTAAAGATTTTTAAAGCTATTGGATTGTTTGGTTTGGATTTACAAATTACAGAKAAAAAAAAAAAGAGTAATACGGTTATAAGTTTGAAATAACAACTTTTCTCCTGCCAAAATGGCATGTTATGTGAGCCCACGATAATCCTGCATCATTGTGGCTCCCAGCAGGAAAAAAATACTCATAAAATTACCATTCTGCTTGAAATTCACTCTCTGAACACCCTGAAAATCCTCCAGATCTCATGTAGGGATGCATTCTGTGCTGCATGAGAGAGAGATTCCTCAAGGTTGTCCAGTCTTTGAGCACTTTCCATTGGATCTATTCGTGTGTCATTATGGGGTGTAAAAACCTCAGAAACAATTAAGACCTCAGTTCCTAATAACCCTTCTGGCACCATTTATACCTTTATCAAGGAAATAATAAAAAATTAGCCATTTAGGCTACCAAATTGGCCTCTTTTTGCACGGTGCAGTTGTAGTTTTAATCAGTACATGTCTTTACAACCCTAGGAGGAATTCATTATTTCTGTAGGCACAGCATGGTGTCCTTTCTCCTTCCACTTACACTACATTTCTTGCCATTTGCAGGATAAAGTTTGAAAAGTTTAATTATAAAATGAAAAAAAAAAAGGGTCATAAAGCAGAAAGCAAAAAAACCCCTCACGTCTTGCAGATTTATGTTAAAAATTCTCGAGGTTGGCCAGGATGTTCTGAGGRATTATATGAAAGGACAGTTGCTGCTCTCTTCCTGCATTGTAGTGCCCCATAACTGCCTAATTTAGGATTAATTAAGTGTTAATTAATCTGCAGGAGTTTTGGCTTTTACGTTCAAGTGCATTTAAGCCGAAAAAAGAGTAATTTATACATATATTAAACAAAAAAAAGGAAGGGATTTTGGCAAATCTATGCTTATTATATTTCCCGTTCTTTTTCTCTAATTTCCCCCAAAAATAATCAGTGATGACAGCAGGGCTAAAASCAAGTGCTAAAACCAAGCCTTGAGTCAGGATCAGTGACCACAAAGCCGAGCCTAGGAACTGCTCCACATCATCATCCCAAATGAGCCCAAGAGCCCCAGAATGAGTAACAAAACCCATCCTCAACGTGAGAAGAAAYAAACATCATTACAAGGTCAGCGCTGCCAAATTGCTGTCCTCACTGCATTATCAGAAAGTAATGAGAAACACCTTCAGCCTCCAAGAGGAGTCAATAGAAAATCAGCGAGCAGCCACTGCAGACATCCTTTTATTCCAGGGCAGCCAGGGATGAGCTCTGGGATAACCCAAACCCCCCTGGGCACGCACAACCTCAGAGGAAAGGACAAACCCATCCCAGCAATCAGCCAAGCCACCCACTGCTGGTATGGTAKGAATGGATGGTAGATTTGCCTTCTGCGTGTTGGCCAAATAATGAAAAAATCCCGGGATTTTGCCAACAATTTCTGTTTACAGCTGAGTTTGTACACGGCACCAGTGCCCACAAATGGGGCGGCGGACGGAGCGCCAAGGAGAGGGAATCAGGAGCACCAGAGGACAGAAGGGTGAGGAAATTCCCCTCTCCAGAGTTAATCACAGCTCTGGGTCCTATTGCAGCAGCAGGGAGAGCTGCTGGGATGGGAATTAGGGGATAATTATGTTGGGAATCACAGCAAAGTGATGCTGACTCAGAGCACTGTCACCTCCTGCCCACCTCTGTCACCTGTTTTAAATCCAGGCAACCCCWATGAGGGGAGAGAATGATGCATCTGACTCCATGTTCTCAGAAGGCTAATTTATTACTTTATTATACTAATTATCTTAAAGAATACTATACTATACTATACTAAAGAATATAGGAAAGATACWTACTGAATGCTAAAAAGATAAAAATGAAAACTCGTGACTCTTTCCAGAGTCCCGGCATAGCTTGGCCCTCATTTCAAAACAAGAGGACACAGTCTCCAGCTACATCAAGGAAGGCATAGGTTGGATATCAGAAGAAAATTTTTCACTGAAAGAATGATAAAGTACTGGAATGCTCTTCCCAGGGAGGTGGTAGAATCACCATCTCTGGATGTGTTTAAAAAAAGACTGGACATGGCACTTGGTGCTGTAGYCTGGTTGAGGTGTTAGGGCACAGGTTGGATGATGATCTTGGAGGTCTCTTCCAACCTCATTATTGTGTGATTCTGTGATTAGCCAGTGAGTGAAAACAACTCAAACCAGAATCCAATGAAACAATCACCTTTGGGTAAACAATCTCCAAACACATTCTAAAGCAGCACAACACAGGAGAAGCAAACGACATAAGAATTGTTTTCCTTTTCTCTGAGGCCTCTCAGCTTCCCAGGAGAAAAACCCTGGGTGAAGAAATCATGTTCAGGGAATGTGAATTCCACAGTCACCCTGTGCCACCTGTAACACATCCTTTTACCCATTGATGGAGGGAAACTCAGGGATTAACTCTCGGCCAATGCAGCAGTCCAAGTGTAATCGCTCTAATTTGCAATTGTAAAGCTCCCGTTATCAATTAATTTACGTTGTACAAAGAACTATCTGATTATCTTTGTGGCGCTGTATTTACGCTGGGGTTTGATTGAGTAATTAGCACGTAATTGCAGAGGGTTATTTATAGCCAAGAAAGGGGTACATTTATGTGCAGTTAAAATAATTGCAGTCTTTTGAGAGCAAATCTTTTGACTTTTCCTCCTTTTGGATGCGTCTAACAAACACATTTTGTCTGGCCAGAATTGTTGTCTGGGCAAAGCTGGGGCTGCYTGGGCTGGGTTTGCTTAACTTTCCTTTTCCATTTGAAAACATTTCCTCTGCCTCCCAGCCATACCATTCYTTAAAAAGGGGATTTGTCTCAGGGCTGGGTGTGTGGAGGATAAATCCCGGTGAGCCTGTGACCTCCATGCCTGGTGTGGATGGATGCTCCCCGTGTAGCACAAAATGTGACCCTGTTAGAGTAATTCCTGCTCAGGATGTGCTCTGTGAATGCCGTCAAGGGCAATGGGGGCTTTCATGTCCAGTCCTAGTGATGATGTTTTTATTCCCCTTGCTGCCATCCTCCATCACTCTCTTAGGCTCCACTGCACAACTACAGCTGCTTGTAGAAATTTGGTGTTTTCTGTGCTAGCAYTGCAGAGGAGCTCTGATTTCCAGCTGAGGGGTTCTGTCCTTGCTGGGGTGGACATGAKGCCTYAGGATTTCAGCTTTTCTRTTTTCCATCTRTCTGTAACCCTGCAGTTCTTYAGTGTGTAACTCCAAACCCCACACWCAGTGTGAGCTGCTGCTTCCCCATTTGGGGCAGACWCAGCAATTCCTCTSYAGGCCTGGCAATCAAGGACACCTCACTGCCTCAGGGCCCAGAGATGGGAACTAAAGTGAGTTGGGGGAGCAAACTTGGGGTCAATGACTTCATTAGCTGAAGCTGGAATTGGCAGATTCACCCCCAATATGCAAATGGACCAAACTTATAAAAGTGTGAAAACCCTGACCCATCATCCATTTCTGGGGGTTTTGTGTGCCCTAAATGTACCTGGAGGCTCTTCAATAAATAGAACAGCTTTTTATTCCCTTAATTGTGTCTGGCCTCAGTTTTCAGGTGGCCCCAGAAAAAGGCATCAGAGAGGGGGATGCCCCATGCTCCTGCCTGCTCAAGGCCACTTCATTGGAATTTGGGGCTCTCTAATGGGAAGAKCTGGGAGGATATTTGGGGTTCTGAGTGGCACCAAGGAGCTCTCCTGGGATAGTCCCTGTCTCCTGGGGTCTGGGTTAGGGGGGCTTTGCTTTGTTTCAGCTGAGACCCCCGAGTTTAAGGAGATTTTCTCTCTGATCTAACACGAGATTTTCACTGCTCATTGCTGCACTGTGTGCCCCAGGCACGGCACTGCCAGGTTTGTGCAGATCTGTGATGCCATGGGATCATCTCCTTGGAGCTGAGGGAGCAGCCCTGGGASCTCTCCTGTCCCACCTGAGCCGCCAGTGGGAATCAAAGCCACATTTCCACTCATTTTCCTCCTGGTGGAGCATTTCCCTGTGCCAGCATTCGCAGCCAGGTGCTGTGGGGTGCTGATGGTGCAGCTGGGCAGGGCTGGGGGGGCTGACACCCACCTGGGCAGGGGAGGGGCTGCAGGAGCTCCTTATAGGAGGTGCTGGTGGAGAGCCCCAAACTCCGCTGGGCTGAGCCCTGGGGTGGAGCAGAAAGAATTCCCAGGATCTGTCCCAACCTTGGTGAGTCAGGGGGAGCTCTCAGGAGGTGCTGGGGGGCTTTGGGGCGTTGAGGAAGGTGGTGGAGGGAGAATTTTGCTGGAAGGGAGCATCTTTCTGAGGATTAGGGCTGGGTACTTGTTCAGAGGGTTAGCCTCTGTGTTTTTATTTGTGCCTTTTTTATTTGTGCCTGTGGTGAGCTCTGTTTCACAGAACTTTATTTTCCCTACCCTGGTACCTCCTGTGCTTTACCTCCCTTGGTAAAACTGATGTTGTTTTGTAGAAAATACTTTGGTTTCTTGAAAGTGAGGCTCCTGTGGAACATCTTTGTGCTGCTGCCCCCAGAATGGTGTCTCTAATATCTATGGGTTTTCTTGTGRCTGGAAATAAAAAGGATTATTTTGTATTGGGAACCATCTTGGAGCTGGGTCTGGCTAAGTGGGAGCTGCTTTAGGATTTATTTGCAAACCATGAGCAGCCCATGGTGGTCAGCTGAGTTTTAAAGCTGGTCAGAACCTTAGAGGATATGTTAGTGGACTCTTGATCAAACTACAGAAGCACAATGAGGAGTTTTCCATTGCTGGGCTGTAGAAGCTGCACATAAAGAAGATTTACCCTATGATACTCAGTTTTAGTGTTTTTCACTGGAGCTTTTGCTTTGTGTGTTGTTCCTGTATCTCCCTTCTGTGGCATTTACTGGTTAATTCCTTCCATTSKATTCCATATATTCATGTTTTWATATTTTTATATTTATATACATTTTATTAAGCCTGTGAAAAGCACACTGAAAAGAAAAAGGAGCAGTTKATCTTTCTTAACCAGCAACTTCTTTTAGACAATGGGGCCATTTCCCTGGGACTCGATCCATTGCTCAGAGCTCTGGGGATGATGAGCCAGGAACTTTTTCCCCAAAAGAATTCCCTCACCCTCCTACTTGGAGTTGGCCCAGCCTAAACCATGAGCTGCTCTGCCTTTGGGGATGGAGCAACACCCTTAACTTGGTGCAGAAGTGATCAAATCCTTCGGGGATGGAGCAGCATCCTTAACTTGGTGCAGAAGTGATCAAATCCTTAGGGGATGGAGCAGCATCCTTAACTTGGTGCAGAAGTGATCAAATTGGAGTCACCAGTGCTTTTACACAGATGTGCAAATAGTCTGAGGGGGGAAATGTGGGGTTTGCTCATCAGAACAGGCACCACATGGYCACAAACGGAGGTTGGTGTGGCTGAATCCCTGGGCAGCCTCATCCCAGGCAGTGCTGGCTCAGGCTGAGCTCCCTGGCTACTGGGGACTTTGACCTGGAGAAAAGCCTCAAGTCAACCAGCTGCCTGCTGAATAATTCAGCACATTGATAGGATGATGCCTTTGGMGATGGGGCTGTTGGGTTTAACCCTTTCAGGAGGGGCAGGGGTCTGCTGCACTTGGCTGCAGCCGGGTCCTGGCAGGAGCCCTGCTGTTCCAGGCACCTCTGAGCAGGAGCTTCAAGTAGAAATAAAAGAGATAAAACAGATTTGACACTGACGGGAATTTAAAATTTAATGTACTTTTTAGTAGAACTGGCTAGGAGACCCCAAAACCCTAGGGGGAAAAAAAACCAAACAAAAAAAACCAAAACCAAAAGGGTTTGCTTGCCAAATCCTCTAACTTTCTAGTTTTGAAAAGGAAAAGCCAAAACCAACATTTCAGGAAAAGCAAAAGCACTTGTAAAAATCAAAACATTTATCAATCTTCATTCTCCTTAAGATATTTGTAGCAATACATTGAGCTACCCTGATGTTTCTTTTCTTGAACACTTTTTAGCCAGCTTGGTTACAGTAATAGACTTCAGACCTAAAGCCAGTCTAATTTATTTAGATGTCACAAAACTGTAGGATGATTTTCTGCTTTACCTCTAAGCTTCACTTGACCCCAGGCTTTAGTTAAATAGGTTATTTAAAAGATAAAAGGCACAAAGGGGAAAAATTCTTCAATTTTTGAGAGTTTCCAGTGTCTGAGTGTTTGTCTTGATGAAGCTGAAAGTCTCAGCTTRTTTCATGTGGGATATTATATATTTATTTMTATATTTATAAAGAWACACACAATAYATTTATACTTGTGAAATGTAAAAAATAGATGTATACCATCTCACAGAGCCCTCATTGCTTTATGAAACAACTTATTTGCTTAAATACATTCTTGGATAAGATTATACTTTCTGCAGACCCCTTGAACAGCAAAATTCCTATTTCTTAGTAAGAAAWAAATTGCAACTTTGTGCTAAAACAGAAGTAGCTTTGAAGTTTGGTTGTTTTAATTTGGATTTTAATTTTTTTTAAATTGGTCTCCTTTATTTTGAGATCCCTGATGTTTTGCCAGCCTTGCCAGCTCTGTAAGGGGATTTTTACAGCCTGGATATCAGTGGGATCAGGCTGGGGCTCTGGGGCCCCTGAGCCATGGCAGGGGTTGGAGTGGGCTCATCCTGAAGGTCCCTCCCAGCCCAGCTCGTTTYTGTGCTCCTGTGCTCAGGTTTCTCCTGGAGGAGCTGCTGCCCACACAATTGGCTTTGCCTGAGTCTTTTATCCTCATTTTTGGATCTCAGTTGCCAAGTTCCCATTCTGACCCTCGTGAGCAGGATTTTGGCTGCTCTTGAGGGGTTTTTTTTGTGATCCTCAAACAAATGTGTGTGTGTGATTCCCAGCCCTGCTCCTTCCCTGTGATCTCAGGGAAGCTGCAGGGAGCATCACCCCAGCAAAGTGAAGCTGCTGAGAGCCTTGGCAGAGTCTGGCACCCTCATTGTGTTCTTCCTGCTGGAGTTGTGGAGTTTCAGCACTGGGTACCAAAGCAGCAAGGCAGGAGTGCCAGGCACTGGGAGCAGAAAAGAGCTGAGCAGCTAAAACCCCAAAAATCCTGGGCTTCTAAAATGGCTTTAAATGGTGTTGGTATTAAAACTATCTGAGAACGTGGAAYTGGGGAAATCCTGAGGTGGAAGGGGACCATGAGGATCATCAAGTCCAACTCCTGGGCCTGGAGAACCCCAGGAATGTCCCAGGCTGGGACAGCAGCAGCTTTAGAACACACCTGGGCCCCTTCAGAGCCCAAATCATCTCTGTCCCCATGGCCAAACCCAGGGGGAAATTGTTGATCTGATCTCTCTGCRGCTGTGGAACACAATGAAAGGGAAAAAAGAGTAACTTACACATATATTAAACAAAAAAAAAGGGATTTCGGCAAATCCTGTGGTTATTATATTTCCCTTATTTTTACTCTAATTTTCCCTGGAAATAATCCTGTTTATTCACGATGCTGCTGCAATAATTGAACTCCTGGAGGGAGAGGAGGGGGGAAAGCTCCCCATATAAATGACTGCTGGAGACCTGCTCTGTTTTGACAGATGTCAGGGCTGGGAGCTGCTCAGCATCACTGGGGTGATGCCTTGCTGTGCCTCTCAGTGTGGACAGATTACATCYCAACCCAGATTTTTTTTTTYCCTTTTCCCACTCATAACCTACTGACTCTGAGGGAATAAATAGAGAAAATAGTCCCTGCTTCTTTTGCAAGAGTGGGAATGGAAGGGAGGGAACTTCCTGCAGGACGAAAAATCCTCGTGGTATTTCAGTGTTTCTGTGGAAATTCAGGAGAACAATATGAGTTAAATTAGGAAAAAATCTGAAGGGAGCACCTGAAGCTCCTCTGATTTTACAGTTTATAATATTTAACGCAGTTAATATTAATTTACACTTAGTATTTAGAGTATGCTGGTTGTGAGTGATAAATACACATGGCCTTCACTAAAATCTCTTGGCTTTAGTGAATGTTTTGAAAGTATTTTACTCATTATTCAGGATTAGTCTGTTTTTTGTAGAATTATGTGATTTGTGCCTTTAATGGATGGTGCTAAACCAAATAAATTGGGTCTTTTTGTCTTGAYGTGCTGCTTGCACTTGTCAGACATGGGGAGCAGTCCCATCTTCCACCTTTATGGCTTGTTTCAGATGGGCTGGTGGAAAGAACAGAGAAAAAAATCTTTTCTGGGTTTGTTCCTSCTTGTAGGGCTTGAACTCACCTTTAGTTGCTGTCTGTTGCTCCTAAATAATGAAATTTTTTGGAGGTATCAATGACTTCATTTATAAACCATAATTCAGAAGGAACTTACCTTAGGAAAGGTTGTATTTTATTGCCAGCTTTTCAATATTTTGGGGTGTTTTATGAATCCTCTGGAAGAAATATTTGACTGAGACATAATTTCCTAGCATGGATTGTTGATTAGTGATGGAATTGCTGTGCCCAAGAAATCCTGGATGCTTTTTGCAGGGGAGGGAGGTTTATTGTACCCCAGTCACTATTGACATTCTCCTGCTTTGGGGAAGGTTTCTGGGAGGCTTTTGCTGATGCCATGTCAATTTTATTACTCTTACTTGCTTTCCTTTGTGCTCACTGCTCCCAGCAGCTGAAGAAGGGGAAAATATTGATATTTTAGGTAGTTCATGTATGATTTTCCTGCTCTCAAAATGCTGGATTTTATCACCTTTTCCAGCTGGCTCTTGATGCCAGAGTGGCTTTTTTCCAGGTGGCATCTAGGACTTGCTAAATAATTGTCTTAAACATTGATAATGCAACAGTTCTGTTTGGTTGCAATTCAGAATTTTTTTAAAAATAAGAGCTTTTTCTCAATTTGGAGTAGAGGTTTYCTTGKCTCTCCWCTGCCTTTCCTGAGACGTTTCCTCTCCTGGCTGTGTCCAGGGCTCTTGGTGAGACCCCARGAGCAGGAGCAGAGTTCATGTGGCTCTGCTGGTTTTCAGGGCATTAATAAATAGGAATCAGTGAAACTTCAGTTCCACCCCTTTGTTCCCTGAGATGATGGGTTAAAAAAACAAAACAATTAAATAAAGGAAAATGCTGCATGTGTTGGGGTGAGCAGGCTCAGCTGGCCCTGTGCCTTCCACCCCAAACACCCCCAGGTTATTCTGAGAACCTGAAAATCTTTGGGACTTTCTCCCCAGCATTTCAAGCTTTGATTTTCGTTTTTTGGTGTTTTCATTGTCACACCTCTGTGTGGTGGTGTTCACAGGGGTCCAGGATGAGGGAAGAGATGAGGATCTGACTCCATGTTTCAGAAGGCTTGATTTATTATTTTATCATATATATTATGTTAAAACTATACTAAAAGAATAGAAGAAAGGGCTTCATCAGAAGACTTGAAAAGAAAGGAAGGAATGGAATGATAACAAAAGCTCCTGACTCTCAGAGTTTGAGCCAGCTGGGCTGTGATTGGCCATTAATTAGAAACAACAACATGAGCCCAATCCCAGATGCACCTGTTGCATTCCACAGCAGCAGATAACCATTGGTTACATTTTGTTCCTGAGGCCTCTCAGCTTCTCAGGAGGAAAAATCCTGAGGAAAGGATTTTTCTTGAAAGATGTGTGCGACACCTCTGCTCACCCAGCTTTGATCCATGCTGGTGGAACAGAGCAACATCAACTTACATCTCTTACTCACCCTGTTGCTTTTTCCACATGAAAGAAAGCGGGTGAGCACCTGGAAATGTCATTTTTGTGGCTGATGTGGCCACATGAAACCCCAAACCCCTCTGTAGCCTCCCCTGTGCCTCTGCACTGCCTGACCTACTTGTGCAACTTCTCAGCAATTCTTCAAAGGCAGCAGCTTGGAAGGCAGGAGACCTTGTTTTTCTGGAGAACATGGTGCTGAGGGAGGATGTGGGCGATCTGAAATGTCTTGGGGTTTGCAAGGACAAGGAACAAATTAAGAAGGAGCAAAACAAACAATTTAATGGTGATGGAGCTGTAGCTGCAGCGAGGAGAGGCTGTGGGCGTGCATCCATCTCATCTCCCTGCACAAGATGATTCCTCACCACAGAAGGTCATAAAAACCTCGCTGCTGAGTGCTGGGAGATGGTTCTGCTCCAAGCTGGAAATGCTGGATTAGCAGGAAATATTTAAGGCCTTTGTTTGCAGCAGTCAGGGGGCTGTGAGTGCACACCTTAGCTGGGTAAATAAGCACAGAGTTGTCACCTCAGATAAAAAACCTATGGTCAAACCTGGGACATGAACTCTCAGGTGTGGTGTAGACAGTCATTACTCAGTGCTTGATTTGGTTTTTTTATCAGTGACCTTTGCTGTTTGGTGCTTTGTAATTGGTTGCAGGTGATTAGAGAGGTTTCTGATCACTCCCGGTTTTTGCTTCTGGCACGGCAATCCCAGCAAGAAAACATTTAATACAATGGAGTGATGGGAATGAGGAATGAAGGGGAGCTGGTGGTGCCCTGGCAGGTGTAGCTGGTTGAGTTGTGCTGAACTCTCATGCCAGGATGTGRCATTGGGCTCTCCTGCTCTGAAGACAGGCTTTGGCCCAGTASAAAGTGCAGAAATCCAGAAGTTTTACAAGATCCCATCAGTTTTTGTCGGGCTGTGGTGGGATTGTCTCAGAGTGAGAGCTTGGGGAGCTCACACAGCCTCAGCTCCTGAGGACAGGGAGTGAAGTTGGGTCTTGTACAGCTTTAGAGCTGCTCTACTGACACCTCATTAAAATTAGGATKATTAACCTGCAGTTTATGGTGATGGTGACTGAAATGTGGATATTTCCTTAAGAGAGCTGGTAYACCCCATCCCCTTCTGCTGCTTGGAGAGTGAAATGAAGCTGTTTCATGTGGGTAGGGAAAAGCCACGAGCCCAAACTGTGCCTGTGTCAGAATTGTCCCTTTGTGCCACCAAAGCCTGGCAGGTTCAGCTGTGTCAGAATTGTCCCTTTGTGCCACCAAAGCCTGGCAGGTTCAGCTGTGTCAGAATTGTCCCTTTGTGCCACCAAAGCCTGGCAGGTTCAGCTGTGTCAGAATTGTCCCTTTGTGCCACCAAAGCCTGGCAGGTTCAGCTGCAATAACCTCTGGGGAGTTGATGGGCTCCATGCAAATGAGAGGAGGATCTCTTAATCAGCACTTTGGAGAGACAGAGGCATCACTCAGACAAGGAAAACCAATTTAATTTGTGTCATTACTTTGCATTTCAAGTGGGAAGGTGATGAACACATCATCCCCTCCGAGTGCAGCTCCTGGAGTTCTCCTGGGCTTTTTCCTGATCCGTGGGCTCTCCACATGAATCCCTGTGGGAAAACAGCTTTGGGAGAGCATCCTTCAGACAGGAGCTTCTGCTCTSTGCAGTCACTGAAAGTTTTTTTGCAGTCAGTAAAAGTTTTTTTGATGGAGTAGGAAAACACGTTTTAAGCAGTAGAGCCAATTTTAAGGGTTGTGCACCTTACAAGTTCAATTTAGGAATCAGCTGGTGAATCCCTTTGACCTGCATGGCTGCATATTGATAATAATCTCTCCAAACAATTGCAGTGCCTGTATTTATCAGAGAAATCTCAATGTTCTGTTCATTTGTTGAAGCAAATGACAGCCACCAAATGGAATTGTAAAGCCTGAAAACCCAATATAAATTTGTAACRCTCATCCCCACTTGATGAGACCAAATAGGAGTTTGAAATATTTTTTTTGCACTTTTTTTAGTTAGAATAAATCACATGAGCTCTGTATTCTGACAGCATTTTGCTGGGGAGTGAAAGCCCTCAGTCCCTGGGAGAGCTGGGCAGGGATTAGGCTGCTGGAGCTTTTCCTTCAGGAGATGGATGACACTTGCAGAATGATTTTGGCTGACTCACTAAACAGTGTTTAAATGCACAGGAAATGCTTCTGCACATGGGATTTATATTTCAGCTCCAGAAAGCTCTGTCTGCTCCTTTGAGCTCCCACAATCAATCCAGTGCTGAAATGGGCGAGCAGGAGGAAGGGCTGGGGGGTGATGCTGATCCAGGGGGTGAAAATTCYGAGTTCACATCCTCTGCCTTTGTTTGGAGAAGCAGCACAGGCAGGATTAGGGCAGAGCTGGCTGGGCATGGATTTTGTCCTGGGAATGTCCTCTTGGAGCAGGAATAGGGATGGAACAGAGCAGCTTTCCTCCTGGGGGCTGCTGAAAAGGAAGAGAAGCAAGAGCAGCTTCAGGTGCACTGGATCATTTATTAGCATTTATTAATGAGCCCTTTTTCCTCAGAATTGTGGTTCTCATGTTCCTTTAGCCTAACTGAGGAATATTTTGTGGAAGGTTGGAAGTGCATGTTGGAAAACAGGAGCAGGAAAAGCTCTTTACAGTGTACAGGGGCCTTGAGATAAAGASAAATCTGCAGTCTGAGGGCCCCTTGAGTGTCTAGTTTGAGACTGCAGTGAAGCAGAGATGCAAAATCTCATAGTTTGATTTCATCTTGGCTTAAAACAGAGTTTGGAAGATAAGACAAGTCCATGGTTTGGCAGGTGATGCAAAACAGTGCCAGAGGAGGCTGATTCCATAAACCTAAACCCACAACAGAGCCAGGGAAAAAGATAAAAATAAYCAGCAAAGGAGTTGTTGTGTGCTTGCAGTGAGCAAGGGAGAATTTTGGGGTGAGGAATCCCAGCCTGGTGCTCAGGAATGTCCCAGTCCTGGGCCAGGCTTGGTTTCCTTCCCCAGGGAAACCCCATCACCCCTTCCTTCCCTGCAGCCTGGGCTCCAGGTGCTCTGAGGAAGGATGCATTGGGAATGGCAGGACCTGCAAATGATGCTAAAAAACTTCCAGGTGGGAAATGCCCCTCAGGTTTCCCTGGGAGTGCTGCTTTCAGCCCCCTCTGCATGAGTTTGTGTCAATAGAAACTCAGGGTAACGTATGGATTTCTGCTGGCAGCAGCTGAGAGATCAGCACTTCTGCAGGCTCTCATCAGTGCTCCCTCTTGCCAGCTCCCAAAGAACTGCCTCCACAAAAAAAAAGTGGAATTTTTCTGTGCAAATACACAGTATTACTGTGAAATGAATCCTCTCTATTTTTACTTTCTCTCCTTAAGCCGTTTTTTTTCCTCTCTTGAAGGATGTGCTGTTCCTTTACATGAGATGAGGCTTGCACAAAACTGAGTTTCTTCTTAGGTTTTTTTGCAAGTTACAGCTTCAAGAACGACTGCAGTGGTGACTGGGGAGCTGCACTAAAAGAGTGTTGTTGCCTTTTCYTTTGGAGACAACTTCCTCTCCGTGTTCTGAAGGTTTTTTTTTCAAAGCCTTCTGTTGACAAGGGATGCAGAAAATACTGAACCTGCTAAATTCAGATTTTAGTGTGCTGTCTCCCAWAGTGTCACCTGAGGGAGGGAGCACAGCCTGTGCCCCCCAGCTCCTGTTCCAGGTTGTTTTTCCCCTGGGATGAAGGTGTGGGTTTGAATTCCTGGCCAAACCCTCCAGGCTAGGGGAGGYTTCTTTATTATTTAGTAAAATTGCTTGGGCACTGCTGATGTTTGAGGGGAATATAATTGTAAAGCTGTAGGTTTTCCAGCCTGGAAGTTCAGGTTCAGTGCTGCTGGTGAGGATAAGGTACAATTAACTTAATCACCATCTCCAACACAGAATTTTAAAGGTGGGAAATGCCCTCTGAGAGGAGCCCAAACATCAACCCAGCATTGCCAGGTCACCACCTGAGCACCAGATCTGCAGATTTTAACAGGAGTATCTGCAATTCCTGCAGGATGGAATCCTGTGCTGAAAACAGAATATTCTGGATGTGCCTCCTCCCTGGTTTGAGTCAACATCTCTCTGCCAAGGCAGAGTGTGTCAGTAAATTGTCCATAGCAGTGTTCCTGTTGTTGGAACCTTTCTGAAGGGTTTGAGTGGTTGTGTGCTGCTGGCTTGAGCTGCTAAGCAGACAGAATCAGAATRCAGAGGTTTTTCAACCAGTCACCTGCTCCTTCTAGCCCAAAATGATGAAGTATCCAAAGTGCTGGATGGGCAGATGGGAGATGAGGTTTGTGCTCCACCCACCRCGAGCAGCTCCAGCAGGAGAAAGCAGTCATGAGCTTTGTAGTAACTGCACTGGCTGGGGGTGTGG
Source organism: Cardinalis cardinalis (assembly GCA_014549065.1). Classification (NCBI taxonomy): domain Eukaryota; kingdom Metazoa; phylum Chordata; class Aves; order Passeriformes; family Cardinalidae; genus Cardinalis; species Cardinalis cardinalis. Next base: position 924,055 of record JACDOX010000232.1, read on the forward strand.
GGGAAGAGAAAAACCAAGATTTCATCCACAGTCTCCCACGTCAGCTCCAAAAAAAGCCACCCTAGCTYGGTTCTGCACACAGGCATGACAGGATGGAGAAACAAAGCCCAAAGCGTGGTGAGGTGYAGCTCTGGGGGTTGGTGTGCAGGTGTTCTGTGAGACACCTCTTGTGCCCACGGGGTTCAGGGGTGTCTGGGAGCCTGGTGGGCTCCAAATCTCGCTGTACTGAGCAGACCAGGCTTGGCTAAGCCAAAACTGCAGGGTTTTTTTTTTTTTGCTTTGTTTTCAGCAGCCAGGGCTTTGTAGCGTCTAAAAATACACAGCGACGTTGGTGGTGGAGCGTTGCTTAACTTGTGCAAGTTGTTCTCCCAAACTTTGCCTGAGTGAAGTGATAAGTTGAACAGTTAGAGTAAACAGAGTAATATTTTGATGGGTACAAAACCTTTCATTTCTTCTCCATGTCTAATTAGCAAAGCTCTGAATGTCAAATATTTCCCCGCTCTCCCCGGCGCTGTGCTCACTTTGGTGGGCTCCATCTGGCTCTGCCTGCCTCCAGCCTGTTCCTCATGGAAAAGCTTTCCCAGACCCAGGGCTGCAGCTGCATCCCACCTGTTCCCCTCCAGCTCTCCTGAGCTGGGAGGGAGCTCTTCCCTTCAGGAAATCCAGTCTTGGGGCTTTAGCTGCCCAYAGTGACCCCGAGATGCGTTAGAAAGTCTCTTTTCTCAGCTTGGCCRTCAAAGGAGGAGTCAGAGCTCTTTGTTTCTCAGTCTCAAGGTTGTTTATTGTTTTTTATCTATAAAATTCTTTCTCCTGTCCAGCCAAGGTCCCTTCAGCAGGACAGACAGAGGCACTCTGCCTGCCCCCAGGGTGGTGTTATCTTYTTATACTAAAAACTACCTGTACAATATTTTCAATTACTTTCCAATACCTATCACCTGTGTTAGACAGTGAGCTTCTACTCTAAACCAATCTAAAAGTGCCACCATCACAGCAGAAGATGGAGGAATCTGGGTGTGTCCAGCCTTCCTCCTTCTTCTTCTTGGCCTCCATCTTGCCCTCTGAACCCCTATTCTAAAAACCCCAAAAATCTATTTTTTCACCCTGTGACAAACTGATTATTATTCTACTTAAACTGTCTTGTGGCTTGCAGTTCCTCATATAAGGTTGGTAACTTTTTCCATGGGTCATAATCGAAGTCACAGGCATCTTGGGCTCTGTGTCTGGGTCTCTGAGCCCCCTGGCAGAGGTTTGGRCAATCCAGGACAGCCAGAGGGATGTCCTGAATTCTGACAATCCAGGTGGAAAATCGAGCCGTGCCAGCTGCTGTGTCCCTGAGTGGAGCTCTCAGGGTGGGAGATGTCAGGCCAGTCCTTGCTGAAAGCTGCTGGTGGGTGGGAGTTGTGCATGCATGGTGAATGAAGGCAAAATATCCCTTTAGGCTGCCAGGGATGCTATTCCCCAGCACAGAATGGGGTGTGGCAGCTTTTAGATCCACAGAATCCCAGAAAGGTTTGGGTTGGAATGGATTTTAAATCCTATCCAGTGCCACCCCTGCCATGGCAGGGACACCATGGGCTCCAAGCCCCAATGTCCAACCTGGCCTGGGACACTCCAGGGATCCAGGGGCAGCCCCAGCTGCTCTGGGAATTCCATCCCAGCCCCTCCCCACCCTCACAGGGAGGAATTTCTTCTCAATATCGAATTCTCAGGGACTTCAGTAGCAACCCCATTACAGGAGCAGGGCTCTCCTCTGGCTGTGACTTCCTCATATCAAATTGGAATTTAAGCTACAACCCAGGAAATGGGTGCTTATCTTCAGGCAAAATGTCAGACTTCTTTTTCTGCCTCTCCTATCTGGGATGTGTTGATAGTGCAAAAAAAAGCTCGTATTTCCTTATAATACATGATTTTTGCTGCATTTCTGGTGCCCACTGAATTCTAGTTTCATAAACATCATCTCCATTTGCCATATGTTCTCTGTGTGACCTATACCTAGCTACCAAACATGTGAAGCTTTAGGTTTAAATCATGTGTTGAATAAATTTCCTGTTTTTTCTGATTTTTTTCAAATTTTATTAGCATGTGGTTTAGATGATCTAATGGGAAATGGCTCTGCTTCAGCCTCTTCTGTGGGATTTAGGTTTGTTGTCAGCTGAGTTATCAGTGGAAGAGTTTCAGCCTTTAGTGAAGTCAGAGGTGGAAAAATTAAGGTTTGAGTCATCCCAGGTGGGAAGGTTGAACCCCAGGGCAGGGGCTGGGGGTTTTGGAGAAGAGACCTCTGGGCTGGGGGGAGCTGAATCAAGCAGTGCAAAAGGATCTGAGCAGGTTCCTGCTGTTGTCTCGTGGCGCTTTGAAAACAGCAAATAAAAGTCATCCAAGACAGCCTCTCTGTCTGCAAAACAAATTGACAATAACAAGAATTAATTTAGTGTCTTAAAATATCAGCATAACCAATGTTCCATTTGAATTTCTTCTTTCAGGTATTGGAAATTGGACTGAAGGCTACATATCATGCACTGGAGAAGGTAAGAATTGTTTAATCCTAATTCTGTTGTGTTGGTGTTGAATGTCAGAATCTCCTTTGTGTTGTTTGTGTTTTAAAGAATTTTTCCTGGAATTTCTCTGTGCCCTGACAGGGGATTTTGATTTCCTTTTAAAAAATAATATATAAATCTGCGTTTAAGTGTATACGTTGCATTTAGGTAATTCTACATTGGAAGGTTTATGGAAAATGTGGAACGATTTGCCTTCAGCTATTGTTGTAAATTGGAAATTGTAAATTACAGCTTCCATACATCCTGTTAAATATATATAGAGTGACTCTTTTTCAAAGGGATATTGATATCTTGTTATCAATAATGTTTCAGAGGTTTTTTTTTCTGGTCAGGCTCTTATTGTTCTTGTCAAGAGATTTTCAAAATTGGTGTTTAATTAATCATTGAATGATTGACTCTGCAATTGAATTAGTCAAAAAAACCTGTGGTGTTTCTAAAACTCAAATTTTCTTAATGGCCTCTCAGTTTGAATGTCAAAGGGAATCAATCTTGTTAGTGGAGAGGTGAGTTYTGTTCTACAGACCCTGAAATTATCTGGAGGGGTTTTTTTCCAACATGCTTTTAAGTCTGAATGATGTTGTTTCTGAAGGAGAACAAGATGTTTTCAGAGCTTACAATTATTTGAAAAATGAATGTTGTCTTAGTTTTAGATGTTATTACTGTATCTGTTCAGAGAGACTGCAGATGGTTTCTGACAAAAATATTTAATTTTTTAATTCTTGGGAGTTTCTCCTTAGTCCTGGGGGGTGTTCACAATGAAAACTGAGGATGGAGATCAAGTAAATATTCTCATTCAGCCTGGCTCTTTTGGAATGTGCTCTCTTGGTGTGAGGTTTTCAAAGACAGCATGATAAATCCTGTGATAGATCACTTTCTAGTTCTTCTAGTGGTCTGAAAGGAAAAGCTTATTTCTTAATATAAAAGATAACTTTGAATAATGGACTCCTCATCCCTTTGGACAGTACTCCTAAATTAGCCTCAGAGCTCCTTCTCAGGTGAAATCTCATTTTCAGGTTCCCCACAGTAAAAAGGAGACGCTGATCCCCATTTCATGTGGGAAGTGTTTTCAATCTGCTGATGAAAAGTACTTCTGAAGAGTTAGGCAACCTTGATTAATTGAGCCTGAATAAGAAGTGCAGGATCAAATCTCAGGATATTATTTTTAGGCTGCAGCCTTGTGTTCTGCATTCCAAATCCTTAAATGCCAGTTTGATAGGAGGTGTGGAGGACTGGAGCAGACAGTTCTGGGCACGCTGGTAATRGTTTGCAAATGCTGACACCAGCCCAGGCAGGAGGATGGAAATTGCTTTCTGTTTACAGAGCCTTTAACTCTTGGGTAAACACTCCTCATTAGTGAGGATGTGACTGGAATTTGGGTTCGATGCCTCCATTCTGGGGATGCCTCAGGATTTCAGCTTTTCTATTTTCCATCTATCTGTAACCCTGCAGTTCTTCAGTGTGTAACTCCAAACCCCACACACAGTGGGAGCTGCTGCTTCCCCATTTGGGGCAGACACAGCAATTCCTCTSCAGGCCTGGCAATCAAGGACACCTCACTGCCTCAGGCCCCAGAGATGGGAACTAAAGTGAGTTGGGGGAGCAAACTTGGGGTCAATGACTTCATTAGCTGAAGCTGGAATTGGCAGATGAACCCTCAATATGCAAATGGACCAAACTTATAAAAGTGTGAGAATTTGTGAGCCATCGTTCATTTTTGGGTGTCTGCCCAAAATTGGGCCCTTCAATAAATAGAACAGCTTCTTATTCCCTTAATTCTGTCTGGCCTTGGCTTTAAGGTAGTCCAAAAGGCATCAGTGGCAGTGAAGAGGTTTTTGAAATGTGGGGAAGCCCTTGGTGCCGTGAGCCATTAGAAGGTCAGCAGTGCCCTGTGGGGTGTTGAGGTCTGGGAATGGCCCCACAAGGCACAATTTGGTTCTTATGTGGGGAGCGGGAACTGCAGTGTCACCCAGGCTGCTGAGATAGCCTAAAAAGTGAATTTTGTGTGCCCAAAGTCTGCCCCTGCCCCGGTGGCAGGGAGCCTTGGGATCCAGGGCTGTGCCCTCAAGGAACAAGCACAGCGTGGTGTTTAGGGAAGAGTGGTCACACACTCTGGTGTACTTGACAAAATGGCACGTTTGGGGACTGCAGATTCAGCTTTGATGCATATTTCATCTCTGGGGGAGGGCAGGAGTTTGTCTCCCACGCTCCTCAGCAGCACATGAGCCTTGCTGAGTCAAAGCCAGGCCCTGAGGATGCCRAGTTTGAGTTTTGCTTCTGGTCTTGTGGCTCAAAACTGCCTGTGCTTGACCAAAGTGGCTCCAGGAGTAGGGATTCGAAAGGAAACATTTGTGCTTTGCAGTGGTATAATTACAAAATTCTACTTGATTACCTGTCAAGCTAATTAAACCAGTGGCAGGCCAGCAGTCCTCTTAGAGTTTATAGCATCTGTGCTTTGTATCCCACAACCAGGCTTAGAGTGTAAATTTAATTAGAATTATTACCAGCAGACAATGCACAGTTGTGCTGGAGAAATGTCCTAAAACTGAATGCTCTGAAAAAGGAGATTGTGGTGGGCAGAGTCTGGTTTTAGGGCATGGTTTGACAAGATTGGGCCTGGTTTTGTCCACGGGCAGCTTCCCCTCTGCCTGATGTGTGACTGTTTGTGTCTGGCAGCTCTTGGCTCAGCTGGAAGTGCTGGGGGTCAGTGTGGGAGAGGATTGCTTGGATGKACACTGAGCTGCCTCCAACATGCCATTCTTAGATCGCCCCTTCAAAGACCAGGGCTGTTTGTGATCTCCAGGCATCCTTCTGCTTCCCAGGATCCTGAATTGTCCTCCTTCCCTGGCTCCTCACTGTCAGATGTGTGTCTGCCACCACATCCTCCTACTCTTGCTAATCCTCTGAAAATCTGCTGTGTCCTTTCTTTTCCTCTTCATTATCTCCTGCTTCCAGCCTGGTTCCCTTCTCCTGCTCTTCACCTCCTGTGCCTCTCTGCCATCCCYTTCCTTGGCTGCTTCCTTCTGCCCTTATCATTTGGGTTCCTGGTGCCACCCAAAACCCCCCAAAAATTAAAACAGTCAGTTGTTCTGACTGGTAATTTGATAAACAGAATCACCAAAACTGCCACTTGAGGGTGGTTTAAGTTGTGTTTTTAGAGGATGGGCTGGGAGAGAGCATCCTGAATTTGCAGCAGARTGAGATGGCAGCTTTTTGATACAACCCTGATTGTAATTTGTTATTGCAGAGTCTGCATTTTGCTCGAGATTTGGAGTATTTGTTTTGTTTTTTTTGACTTGAGTAATATTTAAGATGGAGTCCTCATGACTTGGCTTTTCACCCTAACATCACGATAAATATTTGGACAAAACTTAGGATGCATTTGAGTTCAGTCACGGGTGCCTGGCCAGATCTTTCCCTCGCAAAGAGATTTTGGAAGCACAGGTAATTACCAGGTGGTAGCTCAAGGGATGTGCCTCATTCCAGCATTTCAGAGTATCTCCTTTCAGAATACGTGTGAGATGTGTTGTCTGTGCTCCCTGAGTGGGAATATGGGGCTGAAATGACACCAAGGAACGTCTGGGAAGGCAACAAGGCTGTTAAATCTGAAATCTGACACAAGGCATACTTTGGCACAAAGCAAGTCTGCCCTTCTGCACTTGTTTGATATTATAGAAGAGATTATTGTGGCCTTACAAGAAGGTTAAGATGTGGTGAAGTTTAATATACTCTGGAAATAGTCCTGCTAAAGCCACTGCAGCTGGTGATTGATGAGGCAGGTTATGATGGGAGCTCTCAATCTTGTGTTTGTGTGTGCAAATTGCCATTTCCCAGCCTTTTCAAGGTTGCTAACTTTATCTTGTGGTGCAGCCCATATTTAAGGATTTCATGTTGAATTAGCCTTTGATTAAGGGCAAAGGAGCTTTGATGATAAAATGCCACTACCAGTGGTTCTGTGGACTGGCTTGGAGTAACTTATCAATCACTCCATGACTGAGAACACGTTGTGGACATGAGGGTCACCCTTTGAGGATTAATTTTTCTCAGATAAACAGCTCATGGCTGTTGGGTGATTATGGTCAGAAGCAATTATGGTGGTTTTAAACTGCTCATTACTACAACAAAGAGTCTCTGGACTGAGTTTTGAGCCTCTGCCTAAATAGCTGGGTCAAGATGGGTCAGCCTGGACTCCAAGGTGTTATTGAATGATAGGAGCTGCTGGGAGCTCTGGCACAGCTGGGGCCTGCCAGTTTGTTTTCCCTATTTTTTTTTTCTCTTCTTAACTGAATTTCTGCACCTTTTAGGTGAGTAACTCAAACAGGCAGCTGGMAGGTCTGTGGAGTCCCCTGTAAACAGCAAACATGTATTTTCAGGTATTCTGAAGAACATTTCACAGCTGGTTTAGGTCCCAGGTGTCACTGCCTGTTTCTGATCCTCTGGGCTCCAGATTTCCATTTTTGTGTCTCCTTTTTTAATTCCTGCAGCACAGTCATCAGCTCAGCTGAGAGACTGGATGAGCACAGTGTGAGGACTCATGATGCTCCTCGTGGCTGGAAAAGTGGTGGAGCCTGAAAGCCAAAGCGTGTCTGAGATAAATTCCTATTTAATAGGAAAAAAAAGACCCCCAAACACCAGTGATATGGGCAACTGCTGTCATGAGCACTGCTTGAAAGGGATGAGAAACTGTCTTATGGAGGGATTAGTGTAGTGAGGAATAAACTGCTGAATCACTGGGAGCAAGGAGGAAATAGAGAGTGGAGAGGCTGTGTGGAAAAAAAAATAAAAATAAAATGGCTGCTGGAATTCAATTAAAATCACAGTGGGGTTTGCTGCTGGAGATGGAGCATCAGTCATCCCCGAGCTGGGGGTGGCTGTGCCTCCAGGGGTGCTTAAGTGAGTGTAGAGCTCCTGACAAATGCTGGAGTGGCAGTGCTGCAGCAGGAGAGCCCCATCTCCTCCCAGAGTGATGGGTTTTCCCCAGCACACCTCACAGCCTGGGCTGCTGCTCGCTCCTCAGCCTCTGACACTTCTCCATCGATTATCCCAGGCCAGAGGTGGAGTTTGTCCTGCAGGCTGGGAGAGGAGTGGGAATGCTGCTGTGGGAATGCTGCTCGGACTGTGGGGCTGCAAATCAGCTGGGGGGAGTATGGTGGTTTTTTMTTTCAATTATTTGGATTGTTTAATCATTTTGGTTATTGAAGGATGTGCTTGTGAAGGGCTGAGTGGCTTGAACAGCCTCCACTTGTGGCGTCAGTGATGTCCACAGCGCAAATCCAAAAAAAAACCCAAAACAGCCCTAAAAGCAGCTCTGTCCCCAAGGGAAGGACAYAGAATCAGGCTGGAGGTGGTTGGATTTTAGTAAGATGAAATTCCCCCATTTCACTGGGTTTTCAGTGAGTGTTTCTTGCTGCAGGTGGGACAGGAGGGATGGCTGTGGCTCTGCCCATTACTGAAATGGCTCCTTTGCCATCAAATCTTGTGTTAATCATTTGAAATGCCTTCAATGTGCCCTCAGCGATTTGAAATAGCATCAATTAACATTTAGAAAATTAATTTCTGACTCCTGGAATATTAAACATTTACTTTTCAGATGGAAATGAGAYGTACTGAATGTGCATCTCTCGTGCCCCTTTTAACCCACAGCCTCATAAGGCAAAAAAWAAAAAGCTAAATTGGCAAACACAAAGGTTTGGTTTAGTGCAGGAGTTGTGGTACATGGAATTATTGCTGCCAGGTTTGATACTCCACCAGTGGCTTTAAAGCCTTTGCTCAGGTTCCAGGCCAGGCTGGACAGGGCTTGGAGCAATCTGGGATGGTGGAAGGTGCCAGGGGTGGAACTGGATGAGCTTTAAGGTCCCTCCCAWCCCAAAGCAGTYGGGGATTCTGTGATACTGAGAAATGGGGCTAAAAATTAGGAAACCCCAAACCAAAGCAAAATCTGGATGAAACACCTGATGCTGCCAGCCCCTCATGGCTCAGCATGGCACACTTTGATTTTACTCCTCCTTTTTAAAAGATTTGATACCTCAAAATAAACAACTCAAGCAGAAACAAAGRTTCTTCAGGAAATGTATAATTCAGATTAATCTTTGTGGATTAAAATATTCAGTCTAATCTTTGCTAGAACTGATTTTGTCACCCTCTTAGTTACAATAAAAATGTTATAGATGTGATTCTGCATGAAGGTGTTGGAGTGTGCATCACTCAAGAAATGTTTCCCTGGTTTCTCTTTGTGTTGGTGAAAATTTGCATCCCTTGGTCCCCTGGAAGTGTTTGGGAAATGGATTCCTTGCTTCAAAGGAGAGAGAAATATTCCTTAGGGTCAGTTTTGAACTTTTTTTCTTTGAATTTGGATCTTAGTTTCTCAGGTTCACAGTTGTCCTTATTGAAAAGGAAAACAAGATGGTTTTGGTTTGTTTCATTCGTTCAAACTGATCATTGTTCCTCTTTATRCCATTTTAAGAACAACATCTTTATCTCCTTGCTGGAAATACGTATTTTATTTGATTTCTCTTAATGCTCTTTTTAAATGATTGATCTGCCTGTACCATGTTGCAAATTCTGGTGGTTTTTGTTGAGTTTGGAAGGGATCTGTAGAGGTGATGTAGTGYAACTGCCCCGCTCAAAGTTTTCTAGTAAAAAGTTATTTTAGGATTTATTGAGTGGCAGCTGTCCTCAATACACCATGTGGCACGAAGAAGGAACTGGAACCTGACTCACTTTTTGTCTCCAGTCTGTAATTCCTTCTGCTCTTCTCCCACCMCTTCAGCTCCCTCACCACTTGTAAATATTTTAGGAGTTATCACTTCAGTCTCACAGCCACTATTTTCATTCCTCCTCACACCTGAACCTCCTGGCCATCAGTTCTTCCCTGTGTGCCTGCTCCTAGGAGATCTGTGCTTTCCTTTGTGCTGCTGACTCACTGCCAGCTCTGAGCGAGCAGAGCTGGGCCTGTAATCTSTGTATTTCCAGGGTTTAACTGCCCACTATTGGAATTTCCAGAACATGGAGCCATGCAGGCAGTAAACTGCATTTCATGCACTGCTGAAGTTAATGGGAATTTGGAGCAGCTTTTTGGTGCCCTGCTTCAAAGCAGTTCAAAGATCTCTTATTTCCTCATTTTCCTCTTAATCTTCGTTCCTCTCATTCCACAAGAATTATCACAACTCTGCTGTATCACCTGCTYTGATACAGGAGATCTTATCCTCAGCACAGTTCTTGAAGCCTTTTTTCTTCCATAGGAAGCAGACGGGGGGAAAAAATGTTTTCATGCTGAACAGATGTGTCCTGATTCTTTGTTTTTATTTAGGTTTGCCACAGTCTGTTATCCTAGAATTAAAACACCTCATCAGAGGATGATGATTAGAGCTACCTCTGTTTTTYCCCCCCTTTAAAATGTCATTATAGCATCTCTTTCACTTTTTCYTGGTGACTTCTTGGGCAGCCCTGAAGCTGCAGTGGGCTCTGCTTTGTTACACCCTGGAACTCAAGCCCCCACTATTGACAATCTGATATTGATAATTCCTTTTGGTACAGCTACAGGAATATTCTGTTCATAATTTCTTTTTATGCATCAAGATTTTAAACTGTCTGATCTTCAGCTTCCCAGCATTCCCAATGCCTTGGGTGTGCTTGGGGCTGCCTCACTCTGATGTCAACGGGTGGGAGATTGGTCAATCAGGGAGGAATTCTCTCTGAGGATGGTGAGGCCCTGGCACAGAGGAAATGTGKCWGCCCCTGGATCCCTGGAAGTGTCCAAGGCCAGGTTGGAGCACCCTGGYACAGTGGGAGGTGTGGCACTGGATGGGATTTAGGGTCCCTTCCAACCCAGACCCTCCTGCAGGTGCTGTACAGATGCTGGTACCTGATCACATTTCACCTGCTGGTTTTCAATTAATTATTTTWGTCTGAGGTCCATTTCAAGCCAAGGTGTCAGTGGTTTATTTCAGGGGGTCTCTGCCCATATTTGTGTTCTGAGTTGTCAACCTGGTCTCTTTCCGAGTTCCCAGCAGCTCAGGACCATGAGGCAGCATCACCACCAACCTGAGGCAGGAGCTGAGCTCTTTGTCTCACAGAGAGCTCCCAGCTCTGGGCTTTGCTGTGGTGTGGAGCTGGGCTGTGGAGCTGGGCTCAGCCTGGCTCCCTGTGCTGTGCTCYGTGCAGTCCCAGCTCGTTGTGGGCTCCTGGCTCTGGGCTTTGCTCAGGAATCTGCCCAGGAGCTCCTCTCATCTCTGCTGCATTTCCACCTCTCTGTCTTCAGAGCTTCCTGCAACTTGCTGCAAATCACAAATTGTCTCTGCTGGTTATGCTGCCTCTGGCCAGGGTGCTGCACTTTGGGCTGGCTTTTGAGACCTTCCCCCTCCTCTCCTCACACCCTCTGTTTAGCATCTGAATGTTAGAGATGGTAATACATTCCAAGTATTTTTATAACCCTTTATACCGTTTTTTCAACTTGGTTAATTGCACTAAAGTTGGCTTTCTGCAATAACACAAAGTGCTTGCAGACTTTTTTGTTCTGTTCCAGCCTGTAGCAGGAAAAATCACCGCTTTCCAGATGACTTTCATTTTCCTTCCTAAGCCATTTTCGTGTAATTCCGCATTCCGACGCGCTCTCGGCACTAAAGCTCTTTATGCTGTGGTGTATTTTTAACTAATGATGTGTCACTGTACCAGCTTGGCTTTTCTTGTATCTATTCTGTAAACAACTAAAGTTCCTTTTGAGGGGGAGGAGGAGGAGAAGAAACGGTGCCAGAGAGTTGCAAGTCGTGCTCGTCTCCGTGCGAGCAGAGGAGATCAGACTGGCCTAGGACCAAATTAATTAAATGTTCCATTTAGTGGAAGATGTCAGTGAGGAATAGATAATTCTTCCCATCTGAAGTGCTTGGCTGGAGATGAGGAACATCTCTGTGTGAGCAAGAGGCCTCTGAATGTTACACAAATGTCAAAGCAGGAGGGAAAGTTCTAAGGCTGAAGAGAATTTTATCTCCTGGCTGGGTTTTCAGCTCCCACTTTGCCATTACGAGGGGCAGCAGCAGGGCTGGGGATTGCAGGAGCCAAAAGGAGCAGAGCACCAAAGGATGCTCAGAGGAGTTTCTCCTGTTAGAGGATTGCCAGGTCCAGGAGGGATGGCAGAACGTGTGGATTTGGAGGATGAATGRACAGAGTTGCTGGTACATTTCTATTTCATGAGCTGCTAATTGGAGGAGAGGAGGGTAAACCCTCTCAGATTAAAGGGACTTGGTCAAAGTGAAACAATGCATTGACAAGAAGGTTTTTTATTCTTAGCAAAGTGTAGGAGGCTGCAGTGCTCTCCTGTCTATAATTTTTTGTCATAATTGAATATAGCTGCAGTTTCAGAAACTTTATATATCCATAAAATCAGTTACCTGGAATATGTCTGTTCAATGGCAGTGCTGTAATCTCCCATGCTGTGGAGCAGGTAACTTTAATAACCATTTCCTGATGTAATACTGCCCTCTGCTTAAAGAATGCCAAACTTCATTGCAGAGTTGTACACTTAAACCTAAACATACCTGAGCAAAAATATGCGTGGTTTTTATCCAGGGTTTTGTGTTATTTGGGGCTGGAAGGGATTTGTGGGATGCAAAATGTGAGCACTCACTGGAGCAGCTCTATTGCAGATGTATCATTTTACCTAATTTCTGGGGGTATAAGATTCTCATTAGAGCTATAAAAATAATGTGATTTTTTTTTTTGTTATTCTGCTGTAAAATGTTTATATGAGTTCAGCTTATTATCAGAGTCTTGAATAGAGGTTGTTTGATAAAAGAGTTAAACTAATTTAGGTACCCATGAAAAYCAAAATGGCTCATTTTGATTAATCTGCCTGAAATAAATGTCTGAAAGGTGAAAAATGGTTTGCTTGTCATGTGAAGTGACTTAGTGCACTTCATCCTGCCACTGTACATCAGACCTGGCTTTGCTCAGAGCCCCTGTAAGCATATTTCCTGTGGGACAGCAGTATCTTAAATTACTCTCCTCACAGAGCATGCAGGCAAGCAGTTCCCCATTTCACTTGATTTCTTTATCAGTTTATGGTCCACTTCACAGCCTGCTTTACACTGATCTTGGCTATCTACACAGCATTGCTTTAAGTCAATATTTTGGTAGAGATTTAACTGTGCAAACCTGAGCACAGTTAAACCTTCCCAGGATTTGACCACCTTGATGTGGTCCCTGGTGCTTTCTGTGACGCTCTTGGCACCTGGGGCAGCCCAAACTTGACCAAATAAATCCATGGGAGATGCCTTAAGTAGGTTATGAATGCAGAGAGAGGGTTTGAAGCAGAATCACCACAGCGCAGAGATGTCTGGCAGGATTTCTGCTTCTCATCCTGAGTGAGAAACATCCACAGCACAAGCGTCATCAGCAGTTTTGGGCTGTTTTCTCTCGGTTCACCAYGTCACTCTCAGCTCCCTTGGTGGAGCCTCAGCTTGTGAGCACTCAGGCATGGCTCAGTCTTAACCAAACCAGCTGGGCTGGGAGAGAGCAAAATATTAACAAGAGAAAAATCGAGATACTGAGTCCCTGACAGCTGTCTGATAGCAGGTTATCACCTCCTGCCCCCAGAGGGGAAGGGGGATGCTCTSGGCAGGAGGAGGGTGAGATCACAGAGCCTCATCATGTGGGAGAGATTTAAATTSGATATTGGGAAGGAATTCTTCCCTGGGAGGGTGGGCAGGCCCTGGCACAGGGTTCCCAGAGCAGCTGGGGCTGCACCTGGGTCCCTGGAAGTGTCCAAAGCCAGGCTGGACACTGGGGCTGGAGCAGCCTGGGGTGGTGCAAGGTGTCCCTGCTGATTCAGAATTCCTTTCTCAAAGTCTGGAGTTGGTGACACAACAGTCAAAGCTTGGCCTTCTATATAAGTATTAGATGTGATCTGTCCTGCTTTATTAAGGAAATGTGTTTGGCATTCTGGTGCAGGGGAACTAATTGGGTCCATAGTGAGTGCAGAAATTAGGGCTGCCTTATGCAGCACCACTAATTTATGCACATGGAGGCTTGAAAGTGTTCTAGACAGCTTGAGAAGAGTTGTGTGGTTTTGGTAAGTTAAAAAATGGCAAAATAACTGAAGCATGTGCATTTATCAGAATCTGCTTCCCAGAGGATTCCATGCAATTGTACTGCAAGTAAAATACTGAGAAATGTATGAAGTATTTAAGGTCAAGAGTGCTTCAAGCTCTCATCTATCAGACCTGACCAGATAATTCACAATTTGTAATTATTGGGCTAATTTAGCATGATTTCCTTATAATGGAACGTGTGAGGATTAATATCTGGTATTTTCAAAAGAAATTGGTGAACATTTGTCTCCATAAAGATACAGAAGAAAGCAGTGAGATGTGAAAAGGGACCGGGGCAAGTGTGATGTCCTATCTTGTGGAATATAGAAAGGATAACATGGAATTTGAGTGTACCAAGTGTGTGAGGATGACTGCTGATGGAGGCTGGGACCAAAAAGTTGTTCCTTTCTTTATTTCCATTTAACTGGTATCAGCCAAATAAGATGCCAAGACTGCCAGCTTTGCAGTCTGGGTGGGATTTATTTGGGGTGCCCCAACTGCTTGTGTTTGAAGCATTTTTTCTGTCTGGAAGCAGAGTTGTAGATGCATTTGGAGCTTCCACACCAAGTTTCAGTGACTGCYTCCAAGGCATGCTGTTCTCCAGACTGATCTGAACTGGGGAATTAATGCTTCCATCATCCACRAGCACTCTTTTTTCCCACAAAGATAGTTTAGGCTTACAGAGGTGTTCTCAATATATAATAATAGCGTGTCTAGAATACACCCTTTAATTAAAACAAAGCAGCTTGAGAAGAATGAAATAAATCCACCTCTAAAATGACTAAGTGCTCACAAGGCTTCCATTTAATCAATAGCGGTGTCGGCCGTGATTGCGAAAACTCGAGCGCGGCGTTTTAATCAGGGATGTTTTTCCTGGCACGGGGGCGGAAAATACACTGATTAATTAATTTCTATTCCTGGAAGGAGSCAGCCTCCCAGCAGAGCTAACCTGAGCAGCTTGGTGATAGGGCAGGACACACTGAAAATGTAAAAATGTAAGGGATGCCTGCGTTGGTTCCGTCAGAGCYGAGGCAGAACCCGCGGCCGGAGCTGATTAATGAGTCCCAAAGAACAAATGGCAAAACTTGGGTTCTGGGAGAACCTGGTGCTGCTTTTGATGTGGAGGGTTTATTGAACTTTCTTTTTTTGCCTGGCTGGGAGCTATTTTACGACTTTTCCAAGGAGTGGTTTTGATGTTGGGGCTGTTTTAGACTGAGGAGTTTTGCTGTTTGATTTGTGGCTCCGCCGCCTGTCCTTGCTCAGCACARGATCCTGGTTTGCTGTGCCCACAGGAGATGGGAAAGGTAACCAGCTTCCTTCTAGGASCTATTGATGCACTAGTTGCATATAATTAGGGATGTTAACAAGGGCATTATTGTGCTAATTATTATGCCTAATTACAGGGAAAAAAACTAGAAAATTTCATGGCCACTTTCTGCTAGACAGAACTTAGATGCTTTCCAGAGACTAAATACATTAATTAATCCACTGTGCTTGTTTAAATAGAAGAATGTACTAAAATATTTTGTTTCTTGGGGGAAAAAAAGGAGAAATAAGTGTAAGTGACCTTTCTGGAGAAGCAACCTATTTAAATAAGTAAAACTAAATAAATGTAATCAGAGAAATGTTGTTTTTAATGATCCACTTGATGAAACAGCCCAACAAAAGCTACTGTAGGAGAACAGGATATAAACTGGAATACAGGGAAGAAGAATGAAGAGGAGGAGAGGAGACAGAAGGATTTTGTATTGGATTTGGTGGCAAAACTGGCTGATTCTGGAACTCTGGCATGTACAAGAGTGGGCTGAGAAGGACTCAGAAACCTCCCTGTGCCACTTGGAATATCCCAGGGAGAAGTTCCCCTGGCACTTTGTGTTGAGAGGTGGCCAATTCCAGAGCGCAGGGCTGAAACCACTCGGCAGGAATTGGGGTGAAGGGGATGATGCCTACAGAGCATCCCCCAGGGTCAGTGTGGGGTTAAAAGGAACCTGTTAGGAACCTCTGGAGTCTGATCCCARTTTTTCACACTGGGAGTGGGTGGACTGACACAAAGTCCCACTGCTGAMGTGCACGTGTCTGAAAACCCCTAAAATCTCCCTAAACCAGTTCAGTGCTTTGTGGAACCAATAAAAACTCTCTGAGTTCAGTGCCGTCGCTTTACATGCCGAGGATTTTGGGTGGTGCAGGAGCATAAACGCTTTTGTTGGACAGCTGCAGGTTGTCCTTTGGTCATTAAAACCCAGGGGTGGACGTTGTGATCCACTGAGAGTGACAGGAGCTGTGAAGAGCTTCCATTGTGGGATCTGGTTATTGCAAGCTGTAACTCCGCTCCCCGTTAGTGCCGCTCTGGATGTCGCCGGGCTCGCGACTTTACCCTGCTGTGAATCAAGGCAGATTTAAGAGGACAAGAACTCCTTAATTTTTTTCTCTGAGTTTATTTGCACAAGAGGGGAAGAATTCCGGCCTGTCTGTATTATTTGAAAGAGTTAGAACAGTTGGATCATTTATTTGATGGGAACTTTGAGCGGTGTCATTGAAGTAAGAACAATTTGTACTTCAGAGAGCTCCTCTGGATAGAACTTCACCCATTTCCAGCCTTTTCAGCTCTGCCACAATTGCTGTTTTCCAAGAGATCAGTGCTGTGTATTGCAGGGAAATCATCCAGTCAAGAAGATCTTGTGCTCCAACCACCTCCAAAGCTGAGCACTCCAATCAGTTCACTCAAATATTCATTAGGAGAGCAAACCCCTGCTGATTGTAATGAGAATTTTGTCTGCAGAAAGCTTTTGTGACTTGGTCTCGAGTGGTGCTTTAGACTTCTGAAGAGTCTTTCAGAATCTTGGCTTTAAGATAATCTTTCCTAAAAATAATGCAAATTGCTCTAAAAGCCTCCTTCCAAATTGGTGGTATTTTTCCAGCGGGTCAAATGGACTTTGGACCAAGACAGGAAACTTTATTTTCTAAGGGTTTTTTTTTTTTTTAGGATAAATACATTTTTTGTGTGCTTGCAGCTGTTCTGCATAAATAGTCTTTGAATCATGCAGGCTTAATTAGGACAGCCATGTCCTGACTAAATTAATTGGATCATCTAAAAATTTACCCCTTTTTCTTGAAAGCCATTCTGAAAAAGTAGAGTTTGCAGAATATGTAATTCAGTCTGGAGGCAAAACGTTGCACAGAGAGAGGGAGGCTGCAGTGAGCACTTTCTTGTTTGACTGCCTTAGAAAAGCTGTCACTTAAAAGGCCCAGAAGCTGCCAAGAAAAGTTTGTGGAATCTCCAGTCTCACTTTTTTGTCTCAAAAAGGGCTTTGAATAAACCTTAACTTTTTCTGACAGTGAAATTTTTGTGACTGTGACATTTCCTGGGAGTTCTTCTGGAGTGAATCTCCCCTTCCCTGCTGTCAGCCCCAAGGGATGGGTGAGCACCCGGGGACAAGACCAAAGGCTAATGATGCAAATCATAATTAGAGCTAATTAGAGAGTAGTGGGACTGCAGATGGGGGGAAGAAGGGAAGCAAAAAATTTGGGGGTTGYGTGTAACTCAAAATCCCAACAAAGTTAAAGGTCTGGAAGGGGCAGGAGCGACCCCTGGGGTTCCCTCTCTCACATCTCAGGTGCTCTGTGGGGAAATGTTTCTAAAAATAATAATAATTAAACAATTGTGCTGGTTGTGATAAAAAGTGTGGGAATGGTGATCATTGTCCATCCCAGCAATCTCCATTTTAGCTTGGAAAAAAAGACATTTGGCACTGCCAGGATGTTTCTGTGTCTTGCAAGGTTTTGAAAGGAAGTGGAAGTGTTCTGAGCTGAACAGAAATAATAAGAATAATGATATTCTTACATGTGAGATGTGTTTTATCTATTGGGAATAATGTTGGGCTCCCCAGGACTGAATATTTCTCTTGACTGATAATGTGGGGCTGTGTTTTTTCATGGACTGGAGCCTTGCTGAAAGAAGCAAAATTTCCAGCTGGCCTCACTGTAATATTTGGTTTGCAAGTTAAAATAGGACATTTTGAGTTTTATTTTGGCTTTGGAAAAGCTCAGCAACTGCTAAAACTCGTGGCATTAAGGGCCTGAAATGTTTCTTTGCTAATGTCTTTTAAGACTAATGCCTGGAAATGTCTGTAATTCCCTGATAAGTTTTAAGGGAAATGAAGGTATTAAAAAAAAAGGGGGGAAAGCAGTGTCCTTTACTTGTATAATGCAGAAGTGTCAATTAAAAAATGGCAGCTTCTGCAATGAGAATGACATTGCCAAGAATTTTTATAACTTACTGTATTAGTGAGGGCTCAGAAAGCATTTGTCTAAAAACRATGAGCTGTACATGAAAGCTTTCTGGGAAACGTGAGGCTTTTCCATTCTATTAAATACCTTTTARAAGGGATGAGTGCCTCGAAATGTTTGTCCTCCCAGTGCTTAAAAGGCTCAGCACATCCCATAAGTTGCYGTGTTTTATGTTATTTGTGTGTGTGCATCCCTCTCTCTGCTTTTCCTGAAATTGTGTCTATTTGTGTCCATAAATCTCTGCTGCACTTGTGCTCTAATGAACAAAGAACTTCATGCAGTGCTCCGTGAGTTAGAAAATCCCCTTTTTAGTCAATTATCATAGCAAGGGCTTGATGTGGTTTTTTTTCTTATTAGTTACAGAAATGCATTTGAAATGGCTCGAAAATAAAATATTAATCCGTTTTCTTTTAAACATGTAGCCCTCTAGTCTGGTGCGGCCCAACGTTCATTAGAAATAATTTGGATATAAATGGGATTGTACCAGAATTCAGCTCAGAGCAGTAATTACAARTAAAAGCTTTGGTTACACTCAGTGTTGCAGCAGTTGTTAAAACCAGAGCGTTGCCAATCACCAGCATTAGCAGGGAGATTATTAAAGCACATTAAAGTTTATTTCAAGGAAATTCTGGCTTGGGGTGAGACAGAGATCTGGAAACAGCAATGAAAAGGCTGAACTTGAATTATTCAGGATGAAGAGCAGGGAGAGAAAACCTAATATTTGACAGGACTTTTCCAGGAGGGTTTGTTAAAAATGGGGCAAAAAAGACAAAATTTTTTTAAGGATCAGTATGGGTTTGTAGTGTGTGTGTATTTTATATTTTTAATATTATTTTATTATAATTTTTAATTATTATTTTATTATTTTTATTATTTTAAATTTTATGTATTTTCATTTTTAATTTATTATTAGTTTTGTTATTTCTATGTTTCTAATTTTTATTCTATTATTTATTATTTTTTATTTTTATTATTTTATACTTACAGTATTTTTGATTTTTTCCTGTCTATACTTTAAATTTTGCTTGGATAGCAGAGCATGTTTGTAATCCAGCATGTGAAAAAGCAAGAAAAGGA
This sequence comes from Cardinalis cardinalis, assembly GCA_014549065.1. Classification (NCBI taxonomy): domain Eukaryota; kingdom Metazoa; phylum Chordata; class Aves; order Passeriformes; family Cardinalidae; genus Cardinalis; species Cardinalis cardinalis. Next base: position 943,055 of record JACDOX010000232.1, read on the forward strand.
AATAATCCAGTTTTTTGAGTATGTGTGTGCACACAGACCAAACACTGAACCATCCAAAGTCGTTTATTGACACAGCTGGAAAAAGCCAATAAATAGTTTAAATTTTGTGCCTATTTAGCAAAAAATCTGAGTCACTCTCTGGAAATACTTCATAAAAATGTGGAAATAGACTGTCACTCCCATCAGTGCTTCCAGGCTTGTTCCAGCATGCTTTAATGTGTATTTTTCTTATTTAAAGTAATTTCCATGAACTCAAAACAGAGCCTCTTTCCCCTATTTATCACCATTCCAGCCCAGGCAAATCTTCATCCTGATTTTTGGTATTTATGATCTTTGGTTTGGAGAACAGCAGGGTTGTATTCCCAAAAGAATCTGCAAAGGATCTTTGGAGGAGCCTTTATTCTTCCATTTTGGTGCATAAAAGTTCACGGAGGAGATAACACTGAGCCTGAACTCTGAATTCAGGGCTGTATTTTCACAGGGAAGGAAAATCTGTGTAAATAAGCACTAATTACCCCCCTGACAGGCAGCAACCCCCAAATCTGTATCCATTTAGGCTTTCTGTAAGCTGTTTTTTCTGAATAATCCATTTTACGCATTTATTAACCTATAAATACATTTTTATAAATCTCGATGACATTTGGGTATTTTATTAACCACAATAAATGCCAGGGAAAATTGAATTAAGAAAGCTTGTAATGTGCTTTACTACCAGTTTTCAAATTTTGCTGAGCTGTAAATGGTCCTGCTGTATATCCAGGATAAATCTGTTTGAGGACTGCAGGAATAATTCTTTCTCTTTGTTGCCAGAGGCCCTGACCTTTAGCTTGATGGGTGGTTTTTAACAGCTTCACCTCTGTCTTATTCTCTCTGATTCTGGAGTAATTTGATTATCTGCCTCGAGCAGTGTCCCAGCAGATGTGAAACCTTTTAGGTGATGGTACAAAATATCTCAGGGTGCTTGGAGGGTGTTGGRCAGAGCTGGGACCACCACAATCCCACAAACCTTGTAAAACACGGGTTTTCCCTTTGAAAGACTGTTCTTTCAATCACAGCCTCAAAACAGGTACTAATTTTCCCCTTGTAAATGTGGGGAGGAGACAATATCTGATCCCAAAAGTTGAATTTCCTCTAGGTGAGAACCTTCCCCTTCATTTGCAGAATAAAGTTGGTCATCTGAAAAATTTGCAGTGGGTGCACAAAACCAAATTTTTCTGGGTGAAGTTCTTCTGGTTTGCTCTGTGCTTGCTGAAGATACTGCTCCAGAAATTTCTTCTTTCCTATTTATCCTCCTTTTTTACATCTCCTGCTCAACTTGTACTCTTTGTTTACATGACCCCCCTGCTTTTGGCTGCCAGGGATGGTGTTCCCTTCCTTAAGTGTATTTTTTTGCCCCCAAATATTTGCTTATCAGAAAGGCAAAGCTTGACTTAACCACAGTGTGGCTTTTCTTGTGAACCCAATTAATTTTTTCTCACTTAATGAAGTACARTAACCTCATTATTTCAGAAAGCCAGTTCATTTTTAGGGTAGCAAAACCAGTGCCTGAGTTATGATTAAAATTGGTGGAGCATCTTTCTTTGTGAAAACACTGATTTAACTAATTCTGGATTGACACTTGGTTCCATGGTCACTCCTTGGGCTTCATTACATGGCTAAAACACTTTTTTCCTCTGGGTTAGGCTGGTGGAGATGAGGAGCTGTGTGCAGCTGAGAGCAGAATCATAATTTTGTGTTCTCAAGGTGTTCCCTGGTGGTTCAGGGGTGCTTTTCTGGTGTTCCTGCTGCTTCCAGGTGCAGCTGGAGGATGCTCAGGCTCTGGGTCCCACTCAGACCAGATCAGCCCTAAGCATCAGCTCAACAGGAAGAAGAATAAAGAGTGTTCAGGTGAATCCATCATGTGGGGCCCAAAATGTAGAGTGGAAAGCACTTTAAGAGATGATTAATGAAAAATCCAGGTGTTTTTTTTTCTTTTTTGCCCAGATCCCAGGGCACACCAGAAGGCTCTGCAGGGACTGGGGCATCACAAGCAGCAGCTCCAGTAAACCAGAACAGCCCCATTGACCTGCAAGTGTTCATMAATACAGGCTGCAGGCAGGAGGATGGGAGAGGCAAGGGCTCAGAATAAAAATATCTGTATTCATTTATTTATATATTTACCTTTGTCTCTGAAGTACAGAAAGGCCACACCATTTGTTWGTATTGACTTAAAGGTCTCATCTGAGGAGGCACTGACCGCCTCATTCATTTCTAAATCCTTCCTTATCTGTCATTTCCCATGGGTGGGGCAGAAATGATGCATTTAACAGCAAGATCAGTGAACATCCTGGGAGAGGGAGCTCTTCAAGGCTCCACTGGATGTTTTGTTGGTTAGGAACAGTGAATGGAGTTTATTTGCATTAAATAATTCCCCTGCTATTTACTGAGCTGGAAGGTGGGCCAAGGGTTGAAAATAAGTTTTTGCTTTTTATTACATCAGAATTTAACTCTTGCAGAGGTGGCCCTGGCAGYTGGGGAAATGAGCTGGTGAAGCCAGGCATGATTTGACCCATAAAATCMTCTCCTGTGACATTTGGATGTGTCTGCAGAGAAATGTGCTGGAGAGGGGTTGGGTTTGGAGATCAGCTTGGAATAAAGACCCTCCTTAGAATGCCCAGAGCTCTCAATATTGGTGCCTTTCTCCAGGGAATCTTCCCTAGTTATTTAGATTATTTGCATGGAAAAGCAGAGAATTAAAAGCTATTTCATAAAGGCACTGCAGCCCTGGGGTGGTTTTAGGAGTGTTTTGCTTGTTTGAAGGACCTGGGTTATCTCCTCAAAGATCGGAACAATGAGGGATGACAGCAAACAGCCCGGCTGTGTTTGCTGTGTGTTTTATTTCTGGCTGAGGAGGAGGCTGGCTGCAGACAGACACATCTGTCATCTCAGTTCTGGTGAGCACACATGAACTTCTTAGCCTAAAACGTGGTTTATCTTGTCTTATTTTATGAGTCTTCTCAGAAGTGGTGTAGGTGTGAGGAGCTTATTTTGGTTTAAGCACTTCTGCTGCACCGCAGAGCAGCTCAGCAAAGAAATCACCTTCGTAGCTGGCACGTCCATCATTCAGCATTGCTGTGAGTAATGTCCTCCATGATTTAAAATGCTTTTATGGGCACATTTATCTCCAGGAAAGAGCAGCCATTGACCACTTGCATACTGCATTGCCCCAGAAACCCAACAACAGCTGAATGTTCTTGTCAGACTCTGTTTTATTGGTTTGTTGTTTTTTTTTTTTAGAGAAATGACTGGCAGGACCTCCCTAACATTTCCCATTCCTTCTGTCTTTCTGCTGCCTCTGGTGTTGGTAACACTCAGCAGCCTCGTTCTGCTGAGCAGCAGCATCTCTTGAGAGCATTTTCCTGTTCCAGGATTTATTCAGAGGGAGAATGGAGCAGAGGCAGTGTGAGTGAAGCTTGCTTTATGGATGCACGTGCTAGTCTTGAAATGAGATTGCTCTGGGGGTTTTCAAAGAGTCCTTTTGGCTTTGAACCAGACACCCCTTGTGGGAGGAATCCCAGCACCTGCCTTGGATGGAGCCATGCAGGAGGGAAATCCTCTAAATGCTGCTGCAGGCCAGTCTTCAACACCATGGTATTTYCAACAGAAGATTTAAAGGGCTTAAGGAAAAAAAAAAAAAGAAATCAGCTCCAATTGAAGGTCAGAACAACTGAAATGGAAGTACTTTGAGTGTGATAATCTCTGCTGGTATTTTATGAACTGTAGCTTTGTATCCCCGGGTCACTGTTTTCCAGCATTGATCACTGTAATCCGAAATCATTTCCCTTCTATTAAATGTGCTGCCTGTCTGGAGTGCTGATCCTGGCAGGGAGAGAGCAGAGGCAGGGACAGAGGAGCATCCCCAGCCCTCTCTGAGGGCAGAGATCCCTCCCTACCTGTGCCAGGTGTYCACCCTGCCCTGTCACCAGCTGAGCTCATCAAATACTTCAGCTCCCATCAGATAACTTGCAAGACTTCAAAAGAAAAATGCTTCTGGGCTAATCCAACACACTTTGATTGGAAATAATTGCTTTCCTGGTAGCTTTTGTAACGTTCATCATGCTCTTATTCTATCTTCCTTACTCCCCCGGCCTATAATTATGTTTTGAAACAGAAAATTTGTACCAAGACGAGTACAAGTGTACAGCTGTTCCTTTAGTCCTTAAATCTGTGGAACACCATTKATTGAGCTGCACCCTCATTAGCAGAGCTGCTGGTGTGAGTGCTGGGCCCAGTGCAGACTGGTTCAGCTCCATCTCTTTGGTTTCTTTGGAGCAGTAAAAGCAGCAGAAAATGGTGACAGATTCCAGCAGCCACTTCAGGTTTGCAGAAATTATTGACTGAAGCACGGGAGATCTGTGAATGTTTGCAGCTGACTTGGCTTGGTTTCATTTACGTGCAGTGCTTATGTCCCTCCTTGAAATCACTTGGTGATTCTTCTTTGGAAATCACTTTGGTGGGTAAGGAGTTGCCCAGAGAAGCTGTGGCTGCTCTGGAAATGTCCCAGGCCAGGCTGGAGCAACCTGGGATAGTGGAAGGTGTCCCTGCCCATGGCAGGGAGTGGAATGAGATGAGCTTTAAGGTCCTTCCCAACCCAAGCCACTCTGGGATTCTAAGATAACAAGCTAGAAATAAGATGGTTGCAGGTTGAGCTGAAAATATCCACAAAAATGTTGTGTAATTGTTATCACCACCCAAAGGSCTCCATGAAACCCACCCAGACCATGGGAGATGCTGAATTACCTCCCTGTGACCACTCCTGGCAGAGGGTTTGCACTGCAGCGATGTGGGGAGAACTGGAAATGGGAGAAGAATTCTCAGAATGAAAGCAAGAAGCAGCCTTGCTTCTAAAATTAAAGTCTGACTGGAATTCAGGAAAAACAGGGATTTCTCCTGCCTTCCCCTCTGTTCCCTCTTGCAGCTTGATGGAGCCACAAGCAGTGCTTGAAGCCAGAGATAACTCAGGGTTTTGTTAATTATAAATTGTCTGTTTGATTTGAACCACTCTTGCCTTTCTCGTCTAAAATCAGCTGCTTCACATTACTTTGAGTATTCAGTTTGTACAGACCAGGGTGCTCTCTCTGAGGTATAATTGAAGTGTTTGAACATTTTACAAGTTGCTGAGCCTTTGTGAGGTKCAAGTTCTGCTGCTCTGCTCCCTCACCTGTCCCCTGTTTACAATGCAGAAATTAATCTTTACGATTAAGAAATTGCATTAGTTAGGAAAAAATCCAGGCAAAAGAGAGAACCTTGAGAGTCAGTTGTTGGAATAATATTTGTGTTTCAGTTTGGAGCTGGGATCCTGTCACACTGAGTGGCTCAGGAGGCTCTGTGGGGAGGGCTGAGCTCTAGAGGAGTCTCAGTGCTGGCTTGGATGTCTGAAGTTTGGATGGTTTCTCCTCTTTCTGCTGCCTTGTAAAAGTCAACTAAATGGCAAATCCCTGAGGGGTTTTGAGCATCTCTTCCCTCCAAAGATGCTGTGGTTTGACTCTGGAATTTACTTTGCTAATGAAGGACCAGAGTCCGCCCAGAAATCTGAGTCCCCAGGACTTGGGCTGAGTTTGAAGCTGTAGAAATGCAGCTGGTTCCTTAAAACACCCCATTTCACCTGTGCTTGGAAGAGCTGTGCTGCCCAGCCGGGCTCTGGAGCTCTTGTCCCCCCCATTTCCAGAGGATATCAGGGCTTTCTCCACCTGCCTCTGTCAGAGCTCCCAAAAATCACTGCTTTATTCACRGTTTTTTATAAAGGGCTGATGAAATCACACTTATTGGCAATTTCACAGGAATGGAGCCTACAAATGGATTATTACAATTTTTATCCCAATRGCTAAATTATGAGCTGTTAAAAAACCCCTTTTTGTTATCTTTAGTTTAATGCGGGCTGAAGTTGCAAATCTCGATGGAGAGAGCTGTTTACAAAGGCRTGTAGAGACAGGACAAGTGGGGATGGCTTCCCACTGCCARAGAGCAGGCTTAGATGGAATATTGGGATGAAATTCTCCTCTAGGAGGGTGGGCAGGCCCTGGATCCCTGGAAGTGACCAGGTTGGACRCTGGGGCTTGGAGCACCCTGGGACATTGGGAGATGTCCCTGCCCATGGCAAGAGGTGGCACTGGATGGGCTTTAAAGTCATTTCCAAMTCAAAGCATTCTGGAATTCTGTGGTATCCCATTCTGGGATTCTGGATTCTCAGTGTGGGGCATGACAAGCAGTTATTTTTTCATAAACAAACCATCCAACCCCTTTATCTCTCCATCCCTTGCCCACCCACCAGAGCACATGTGGCCTCTGAAGCAGCGGTGGGGCACGTTCTGCTGAGCCTGGGAGAATTGTGACGAGTTTAAAATGTTTGAGACATCAATTTGTCCTTTTAATGAAGGCAGAGCAAGATAAATAAGGCATGTATGCAGATGTCAGTGGCGCTTAGGCATGTGCATGTCAGCGTTGATAAAGCACTGAACTTCCAGGGCTGGCGCTGGGTTAGCGCCCGCCTCGTCAGCCCAGCGAGGGGCTCGTTTAGCACAGCATCATCAATTTTTGTTAGGGCCACATATGGGGTTTTTTTCTCTTTTCTTGAAGCTGGTTGGGCTTGAGAATTCWTCAAAATAGAAGTGCCCACAGCCCAGAGAAATTCAAGGTGCGTGTTTGTTCTGTGTGTGGCRCTTGTACTTTGGGTGGGGAGGCAGGAGGGTTGTGTGAGCTGCAGGAATGCTTTGGGCTGAGGGGAAAAATTGCTTTTTTTGCTTTTTTTTTAAAGTGCCTTATAATGAAATGGACTCTTGTTGCATTTGATCACAAAAGCTCCTCTTAACATGGTACTCAGGAACATCATTTTCTTCTCTCGGGCAGCCATAGTTCACAGTTGCTTTGGCAGCTACATTCTATTTAATCTGTCAATTTTTCTCACATGGTGTAGCTGCTGTGAGAGAAATTGGAGCTGTTATAGTCTGTGCTTTGATACAGTCTGGGAAACGCAAGGTGGGAGACAGCAAACCAAACACAGCACGCCAGTAATTCCCTGAAAATCGCTGCTGTTCCAGCACGGCCATTTCCCATCCTGGGGAGCTGTCACTGCTCCTCCTGCAGGAGATGCCATTGTTTGGATCCTTCTTTTTAATTTGTTTTGGTGCTGCATATTAAATATACTCTGCAGGGCTCGGAGCTTTTCACCAGTTTTTTGTTTTTAATGATTCTCTGCTCTCTGTTTTTAATGATTGTTTCTGATCTCCACATCCTGGTTTTGAGCATCCTGGTGTGTGGAAGGYGTCCCTGTCCATGGTGGGGTGGAACTGGATGGGCTTTAAGGTCTCCTCCATCCCAAACCATTCTGGTTTAGATGAAACACAAATCAAACTCCTCTGTGCATACAGCCTCAAATCCAGTTGCCTTCATTGATCTTGGAAATATTCCTGATGTCTGGATCAAGCCCTAAAAATATTCCTGAGTAACAGCAAATCCTCTGTGGCAAGGGGCTGCCTCATTCCATGGTCCTGAAGGGATTTCATCCCACAGATTGGAGTATCTCTTCAMAGAATATTTATTTCTTGGTCTCTTTATCCAAAAAACAACTCAGTGAACCAAAAATGATTCTTCCATGGAAGTGTGAAGTGACCTCATCAGGGAAGTGTGATAGCCACTCATGGCCTTGGGATTTCAAGGAGAAATAGGATTTTCAGATGGTCTTTTGGGGGACTTGCTTATATTTTTAAGAAAATTTCGTGATGGAATAATAGAGGAATAGGTGTATATAACAGATAGTGGTTTCTATTTCAGGAAACWCTCAGTTGCCTTTTAGAACAATTAATAAAACTGTTTTACCTTAAACACATTTTGTTTTTCATGTGCTTCTAAATCCAAATAAAAGTGACTTTTGCAACAACTCAGTAAAAATGCAGTAAAACCAAGGCAGCAGCAAGCAGTAAATCCTGTGCATTTATTCAGTGTGCATTCCACAGAACTGGTGCAGAATTCAGCATCTCTGGTGGAGCCTGATGCAATTTCCCTGAAGTTAATGGAATTACCCAGGTCAGGATCTCACTCCTGCTCTYTCTCTGTGACCCCTTGCTTGTCTTTGCTCCAAAACTTCCCCGCTGCTGTTTTCAGGTGACTTTGTGTCTGAAACTGGTGTGGATCCAGGGATTTTTGGRTCTTGCTGCTAACCTTCCCAGTGCACTTCTGTTGATGTCCCAAGTTTAGTGGTATGTTAATTTGATGCAAATTCTATTTTTAATTTGCAGTATTATTATCTGCTAGTATCCTACTCCTCCTGTAGCACCTACTGGCATAAATCACACTGAAGCAATTAGCAGTAGGAAYTCAGCTCTGCTCACACCACAGTCTTCTCAAATTGTCAGTGCAGAAATTGGCACTTAATTTGCCCTTTTTGCAGGATATTCTGGATGGTGTTTATATTAAAAAGGCATTAACCATTCCCACTGACTAGACAAGAACATGGTCTACTGACTTGTCCTGCATGAATGGGAAATTTTCCCCCTGTTAAAGGATTACATGGACACAAAGATGGGTCAGAATAACTTGGAAAGCTTTACAAAAACAGATAGATGAGAGGTTTTGCCTGTTTAAGTTGCAGTATATTTGTGCCAGRTAAACCAGTCTGTAATTACATATTTTCTATGGACTTGTCACTTTGGATATTTCTCCTGTGCAAGCTCTGCTGTGTTCATGTTCTTGCAAGGGTCACTGCAGCTGGGTTTGGGGTTTGGGACCTTGCATTGCTTTATTCTGCTGCTGCCAGGTTCCAACACATTTTATTTGTACCTGGTCTGGAGTGGGGAGAGCAGAGAGGGGAGGAAATGCCCTGAGCTCAGAGAGGAGGGTGAGGCTGAAGGCAGGAATCAGATCCCAGGGGATGCCAGCACAGCTCACCTCCCATCCCCTGGGAGGGACAGGAGTGGCTGCTCCTGGGGCTGGGATGCTGTTCTGGGCAGGGCAGCTCCTCTGGAAGATGCAGTGGCTGTTCCTGGGGCTGGGATGCTCTTCTGGGCAGGGCAGCTCCTCTGGGAGCTGCAGGGACTGTTCCATGGGCTGGGATGCTGTTCTGGGCAGGGCAGCTCCTCTGGAAGCTCCAGTGGMTGTTCCTGGGGCTGGGATGCTGTTCTGGGCAGGGCAGCTCCTCTGGAAGCTCCTGTGGCTGTTCCTGGGGCTGAGATGCTGTTCTGAGCAGGGCAGCTCCTCTGGAAGCTCCAGTGGCTGCTCCTGGGGCTGGGATGCTGTTCTGGGCAGGGCAGCTCCTCTGGAAGCTCCTGTGGCTGTTCCTGGGGCTGGGATGCTGTTCTGGGCAGGGCARCTCCTCTGGAAGCTGCAGTGGCTGTTCCTGGGGCTGGGATGCTGTTCTGGGCAGGGCAGCTCCTCTGGAAGCTCCAGTGCCTGTTCCTGGGGCTGGGATGCTGTTCTGGGCANCTGTTCCTGGGGCTGGGATGCTGTTCTGGGCAGGGCAGCTCCTCTGGAAGCTCCAGTGCCTGTTCCTGGGGCTGGGATGCTGTTCTGGGCAAGGCAGCTCCTCTGGAAGCTGCAGTGGCTGCTCCTGGGGCTGGGATGCTGTTCTGGGCAGGGCAGCTCCTCTGGGAGCTCCTGTGGCTGTTCCTGGGGCTGGGATGCTGTTCTGGGCAGGGCAGCTCCTCTGGGAGCTGCAGGGACTGTTCCATGGGCTGGGATGCTGTTCTGGGCAGGGCAGCTCCTCTGGAAGCTGCAGTGGCTGTCAGCAGGAGCTCCCATGTGCAGGGGAAATCAGACTTTCTGTTTTGATCTCACATCAAGCTGTGATTATTGCAGCTGAGGGTCTGGAGCTGGGGAAGCTCTGGTGAGAGCAGCCCCAGGAGCATTGGCTGAGCCCCAGCTCCGGGAGGAAGGGGCAGAGTGAGCACAGAAGCAAATGCAGAGTGTCTGAATGAGGCTGCTGTGATGCCTCCTTACCCTGAGGAGTTATTCAGCGTGGCTGAGGAGAGGCAAAGGGCTCTGCTGCTGTCCACTGCTCCTTTTAGCGCTCCCCTCCAAATCCATGAGGGTTTTTCTTCATGAGGGTGGTCGTAGGAGGATGGCACGAGGCTGTCCCCAGGGTCTGCCCGAGCAGCTTCAGCTTTCCAAGGACCTCTGCTGCAAGTGCAGCTCTGGTCCCTGGCTTTGCACAGCGTGGATTAGAGAGATTAAAAGGAATGTTGGGRTGCGAGCTGCAGCTGTTGAAAGGGAAGTTGAAAGGTCCCCATATGGAAATTTGGTGGTCCCAGTGTGACATGTAATCCTCCTACTCTCACTCGTATTAAATTGTCGTCGGGCACGGATTGATCCCGGCTGCTGGGGGTTTAATCTTGGCATTTACATGGAATTCTTTATGCTGTTTATGCCATAATGTCCCCAGATCCTCACAGATTTCTCCATGGAATGCTGCTCATCATCTCCTGCCACCATGGGAGCCTTTGTGCATTCTCACTTCTAACACAATATTAAGGTCTCTATATTTGGGAAATATTGTCTGTTCTTCTCCTAAGCTCCTTTTTTCTAAAGAAGACAAGTGATAGCACAGGGCTGCAGGATAAAAGGACTGGTCCTGATAAAATGAATTTTAATTTGTAGTTCCCTGATAATGATCTCAAGAAGAGCTACTGATACACTTCTGGTGTAATATCTATAATAAAAGCTCCAAGAAAGAGCTCATTTGATGCATATCCAGGCAGCCCTGTTACAGTGCTCCGAGTCCCAGGATGTTCGAAATAAATAAATAAATAAACTCCAAGATGAATCTATTAAGTGAAATGAATTCAGCACAGAAGGAGTTGCTGCACACCCTGGGCCTGCTCACTCTGTTACAGCTGTGACATGGCTTCCCAGATGGCACAATTATCCTCCTAAAATATTGTGGAAAACTTCCATTTGTCATTTGGATTAGTGCAGTGAGCTTTCCCTAAACACAGGCAGAGAGCTCTGCCTCTCTGTGTTCTTCATGGCAGTAATTAGCAATAATTCACTTGGAATCAGAAAAACACTTTACAGGAGCAGGGAACAAGCCAACTTCTTCCATTTCCATTTCTGAAATCACTGTCCTGCATGGCTGTATCTCAAATCTTTGACATCAAACCAGACCTTTACACAGTTTTCTTTTCCTGAGGAGTATTTTATGTTCTGCTAATTGGGCTGTCGAGGATTTCAGATGGTGGGCATGTTTTCCACATGCACTGGGCTGCAATATTTGCACTGATCTAGGATGACAAAAATAAGGCTGTTTATTCTTTTATCYATCAGGAAGCTGTAGTAGATGATGTACCTTCAGCACAGCCAGCATCAGGGCCCTTTGGGATGGTATTGATGACRTTATAGAAATGTCTAGTCATGCCTGAAGTATAAATGACATTCCAATCCTAAAACATTAAGCTGTTTAYATGTTTTGAAGGGAGGAAAGAAGTGCTGAAAGTAAAGGTGTAGGGGAGAAAAAGATCCCTTTTAGGAAGAGATTAAAAACTATTTATTTTTTATTTTACAAAATCTTTTTTTTTTACATACTTATTTTACAGACTTAATCTTTGCAAGCCTAAATTTGAGGAAAGAAAAGAMATCTGTAATGATGGAGCATTGGATGGTAGTCTGGCAAATGATCCTTAGGAGAAATTTGGGATTTCCTTAAATTTGCTTGTTACCTGTTGAAAAAAATCAAGCTGGTTTTTCTTACATGATTATTGTTGCTCGATTATTGTATCCCCAAGTAAAACATCTCCATAACTRTGGGAAGTGATGCCTTAACCAGCAGTGATGTGACAAAAAAAAAATTAGGAGAAAACAGGATATGAATTTAAGGTCTCTTATTTAGAGAGGTTCTGGTTCTGCTTTCCTTCTGTATTTTTAGGGAAAAAAATGTTTCCCTAGATCTGCAGAAGGGGATGTCTGGATGGTGGGTTTACTATTGGAGGAAGTAAACACAAATAAAATGAAGCACTTGTGACTAAAAGCAAAGCCACTTGAGTCCCACCAGTTGAGTAAAGGGAGCTGTGGGAAGGGAGTGATCCCCTCCAGGAGAGAGGGCAGAGCTCTGCAGGGAATTCCTGCCTCTCCAGAGGCTCTCCAAGTGCTTTTGAGAGCTGAGGAGAGGAGATTATGAAGCAGAAGCCTCTTGTCCAGATAGACACACTTGACATTTTGCTGAGTGAAATAGAGCTGGGAGGACAAAATAGCACCCACTGTGTCAGAGTTATCCAATCCTTAAATTTGATTTTGAGTCTGGCAAGGAACTGAAGGCCCTGAATTAGGTCRTTTTCTGTCTGTGGTGAGCCTGGAATCAGGAGAGGGCAGAAAAAGCCTGACTGAATGTTGCATACAGGTTAAGATATTTTAAAAGAAAAGCTTTATAAATATAGTTTAAGCCCTGCTACTCTAGCTAAACTAGCAGCTAGCTTGTAAGCTCCCATGTGAAAAAATTACAAGAATAAAAACCAGCACAACAAATTATTCTAATAACAGAATTGTTCACACCTACAAAAACAAGAAAACCATCCCATGAGAATCAGTAAAAAAAAAATACGTCAGCAATCTAGAAATATGCAAAATGCCATTTACCAACCAATGAACTGTCACTATATTATTTACCAATTAGATCTAACACAGTGCCTTCTAATAATCCTATAAAATATGAGCTATGTAAATTAAAAATTAGCTTCTCTGCATCAAGAATCAGAAGTCCCATCTGTTTGTATTGAGACACCTGAACACCTCAAGTTGTGCTTGAATGTCTGGGATTGGGAGCTCKTTGGAAGTGTTTTTCATTTAGAAAAACAAATTAATCAATATGAAATTACTGCTTCCCCTCCCTCACCACGCGTTTTGGTTTTCATTGGGAAAGATACCTTTGAAGTGTGTTAAAGAATGGCTGGAGCTGATGAAGACCCCTGAGACCTTGCAGTGCRCTCTGATCAGAGCTGGGGCAGCCAGAGCAGGGTGGCCGGGGCTGTGTCCAGCTGGAGTTTGGGCCTCTCAAGGTATGGAGAACCACAATCTCTCTGGGCAGCCTGTTCCAGAGCTGTGCCAGCCCTGGTCAGGCTCTTTGCTGGCCTTGATCCACTGTTTCCACCCTCCACGCAGAGTTTTTTGGGTTAATCAAGAGCAAAAAGTGCACGAATRTGGTTTGGAGCACCTGAGGGAATAAATGGCCATTCTGGAGCAGATGACCTTCATTCACTGGCAGAAGTTTCCTGGAGGAGAAGGCTGTCCCAAGGCAGGCTGGCTTTATTTTTGGAGCCTGGGCTGTGTTGGTAGGGGTTGGGTTTCTGTTGCAACTGAGGCATTGACAGGACAGGAAAACCATTCCACATCTAAACTGATTTATATCCTTATTGTAGGAGGGAAATTACACCCTTGCAAAGACCTCTGAGTCAAATATGGTGATAGAATTTRTGAGGACTTTATTTTTCCTTATCCACAAAGCCATCCTTTATTCCTATCATTCTTTTTTTGCTGGATTTTTTTCTTTTTGATGATCTGATACAACTTCATTCTCCCTGCAAGTGGTTCCATCTCAATCAGCCAGTGGAGCTCATGGGAGGAGGAGATTAAATGCTGTGCCAGGGCAGTTTTAGCTTGGAGGGGGTCAYTTCAGTGTCCAGGTGGTCACCTCCAGAACTCGTGTCATGAGCTGACCCCCTGCAGCTGCCACATGCAGCTCTCAGCTGCCAGTCCCCCATTCAGGAACAATAAACACAGGTTTTCATCCCCATAATGAGCTTCCTGCAGCACAGTGCAAACTCCAGGGTTTCTTGTTATCAGCAGATAATCATATTCTGGCAGTGGTTCTTATCTCACACGATAGATAAATGTCCTGAGGATGTGATTATCTCCTGATACCTCTCCAGCCTGCTCAGCTTTGTTGTTTCCTCACAGTTTGCAGTCCCTGAAGTTGATTTTATCGGGGCACTGAAGGAATAAAAGTGACCATTTACTTGTTGGTATCAGGCAGCTGCATTAAACCCCAAACACCTCGAAGCAGGTATTGGAGAAAAGTGAGTGGATTTAAAAGCCTTCTCCTCCAGCTTGTATTTCAATGGCTCCCAGGGTGCAGGAGGAGTGAGGCAAAGCTAGCAGGAATTCTGGAAGCAAAAAGGCTTTTTTTGTATCCAAATAATCTCTCCTTGCCGTTGAAAGCTTAGATTGGTTCATTTAAACCTTTATGACACCACCTCATTTCCTGAATGTGCCTGGAATTTAAGGTRACAATAGAGTTTTAACAACATGAAAAGTTGTGTACTTGAGTAATTAATTGTATTTCCAGATTATCTTTGAGAAAATTTGGGTCTCACTAAGYTGGCTGTGACTAATGACAGTGTGTTAATTACTCTATGATGAACATATCTTTTTTTTTAAGATTCAAGGATTAAGCTGAGTTTAAGGGTGGATGCACAGTGCTTGGCAAAGCACAAAAATACAGTGGTCAGCACTATGGAAATTTGGGGATATGCTGGAAAAAGCCCAAGTTATTTTTTAGAGAAAAAGATAGGAAAAAAGTTGTGAAATTTGCGCAGCAATTGGTGGTGACAGTAAATGAAATTCAGTGGATATTCAAGCATATACATGTATATAGGAATAGAGTAGCACTGATGTGTTTATGCAATAAAAAATACTTTTGAATAGCCATAAATGTGCTAATGCTGCAGAGGAGTGCATGGGGGGTTAACATGTTCATTTTTMGTAGGGTTAGAGAGATTTTAGTGCAGGAAGTTTAGGTTTGGAGCACTCTTATATCTGTTTTGTGCACTGTATCAATATAAAGTGGGTAGAGGCAATGAGAAGTTTARCCTACAGCATGTATGAGATGTATTTTAATACAATACAAGCACTGAAGTGATCAAATTTCAATCACTTAAACAACTTTCTTTGAAGGAGAGAAGTGCAGCAGTCATTTCACTTTCCTTATTACACTAAACAGAATTTTTATCTATTCCATAAGAAGCATTCTGTGCCTATTTCCCTCAAAATATCTCATCTTAATTGTTTATTTTATTGTTCTCRACATGAGGTTTGATGTCCAAATCTGGGGACATAAAGGCCTAGCCACACTTTTGGAAAACAGAGGTTAACTCTTCTCTCCAATGGGGATTTTTTTTTTTCGGCTTCTCAGACATTTTTGCTGAGGCAGCACATTCCCTGCTGAGTTGTTGAGATCTCRGATAAACACCTGGTCCTCGGGGCTTCCTTGAAGGTCAGCCCATGTGTGGGATTTGTTGTGCAAGGAACCTGCTTGGTTATGGGGTTGGAAAAGTCACCTGCTCCCTCTGGGACCTTCCCCAGGGATGGGAATTGTTGTTGGAACACTCTGGATCCCAAATGATGTTACTGTGCTGCAGAGGGGGAAGCAGGTTTATGGGATGTAGCAGGCAAACCCATCTATGTGCTGTTTGGAAAGGAGCCCCTGTGCTGGTGATGGGAGGGATGGAAGTAAAACATAGCCAGATAAAGTGAATTTTAGCTTGAAGATCCTCCCCACTGGAAGCCTTAATGACAAAAATAGGCACTGGCCAGAAAGATCARAGTCACCAGGCTTTGTCATCACTGAAAGAATTAGGTAATGAACCAGGGTGATCAGGGATGATCTTTGGAGATAACACCTCCCCAGGATCAGCTCAAACCCTTTTCCTTTWGTCAAAAAGACCCAGCTTTGAAAGTGAGATCAGACTCTGTGCACATACAAAACAGGGGGAGAGAACTCCATTAAATCTACCCAGGTACTCGGTTTGTAAAAAAAAAATAGTAAAAAAGAAATCAATAGTTGGAGATGTCTCTCCTTTGGCAGACAGGGGTTCTTATTACCAGAGATGCGGTGGATCAGACGTCAGCTGGGGCAGGGAGGGGGATGAAGAAGATGCTCTGCTGTCAGAGGACACCTTGTGCTTTTAAGCTTCAATTCTATTATTGATTACAACATCTCTGTAATAAATCAGGTACAAGTTTGCATTTAATTTTCAAAGCCTGCAGATTCCGTTTGTTCTACCACTTCTGAGTGACAGAAATCTTTTAATGAATGTTAAAAGAATTGTTTCTTGGGAAGTAACCACTCATTCATAATTGTCMAAGGAATTCACTTGTGTTTAGAACATATGTGTTGGATTAATGGAAATTTCTCAGTTGTCAACATTTTTTTCCACATGGATTTCTTTTTTTTTAAACCAAGATGTAGAAAAACTGATTCRAAGTTTTATTAAGTGCTTATTTGTCATAATGGACATCTTATACTGGTGTTGTTTTATGGACTGGGGAGATTTACAGAACAGTCAACCTGGATTTCCAAACTGTCTGGTTGAGATGACTTCTCTACTTGCATTTGATAAAGAAAAAATTCCTGGTTTTCTTTCTCATTGTGCATTTTGATGGATTRGGATTGTATCCGTTGGTGCGTTTTGATGGGAGAAACCAAGTGGTCAAAAGCAATGTGTCCCCCCGTCCTCTTTCTATAAAACTCTGGGGAGAAATAAAACAACCTCCTAGGCAGTAAATTCTTGCAGGACACAGCCATGCCATGGAGCCTGTGGGATGGGTRACCTGGTGTTCAGWTCCAGGGGGTTCAGCTGTGTGTCTRGAGGGACCAGGGACTGTTCCAGYGGCAGAAGACACAATTCCAGCTGTGTGGGTTGGAAAGGAGCTCCCAGCCACCCTCACTCCTGCTCAGAGCTGTTGTGTGGTGAAGTGGGAGCATGGTGGGAACAAAGCTCAGTGTTTAAAATGAGATGTGCCTGAACATCCCAGGGGATCTCTAATTGCTCTTCCAATTATTCCTTACTTTGAGAAGGACTTGTTACCTTTCATAACATAAAAAAGAGATTTTAATTTTTCACTGCTACTTTTCTTCTTCATCAGTTTTACCTCCTGCTCCAGCAAAGAGAGGCTATCACAAGGGTCTTCTAAAATATCTCATAATGGGTAAACAATGGAACTGGAGCTCTAGATTCTTGTGGAGCTGCTTGGCTCATGTGAAATTACATGTCCATCCTCTTTAATTAATGCCATCTTTGCCCCACAGTGATTGCTCCAACTGCACCTTGTTTGTCACTGAGAGAGTCTCACGCTTGGGAAGTGCCTGATGATGTGATAGCAGAGCCTTTTTAATGAATGCCACTTAACRGGGTGAAGCAGTTTGGGCTAGGCATGATTAAGTTTGTGATCGAGAGCTTGACGAAGAATTTGATAGTTGATGTTGATTAAGAATATTGGATGGTAATTAATGCATAACTCCTGTCTTTTACGTGTCTGGAGAATCAAAGCAGCTGAGAGCAGCATGGGGAATCGCTGGCACTGCCAGCTCACATGGAGCTTTTAGCAATTTATCCCACTCCTAAATTGCCTGTGGACAGCAGCAGGAGAGGGGTGCGTTAGTTAAGTCCATCTCTGTTAATTATCACAGGGACCAGAAATCCCAGGAGGGTGAAGTGGCTCAAACATCTCCAGGATTCAATTTATTTCTTAAATAAATATTATAATGCAACACTTCAACAACCTCTACTCTCTGTAATTTCTAGTACTGACAGAGCAAAAGTTTGGGATCACAATGTGTCTCTTGTCACTTCCAGCTGGCACTTGAGGTCTGCAGTGTAATTAAACCTGAGTTCYTTCAGGATCTTCATTTAATTTTAGAGAGAGGACCTTGTTCCATATCCCTGSTATGGGTTAAAACAGCCCTTGGAGTTCAGAGGGTTTGGATAAGTCATTTTTGGGGTTTATTTTTGTCTGATCTTTTTAATTTAAAACATATCCTAGTCTTATTTCCACCACAGAAGAAAAGGAGTAACAGGATGRGATGTACAGAAATACTGAACAGACTTCAGGTGGCTGTTTGCCCAAAGAGTGTAGGTTTAAAATAGTGTAAATTAAGTATTATTTGAAAAAGAAGCAGACTTCCATTGTAAGAGAAATTCTGGCAGTCCAAATTCTTGTTTTTCAGCTAAATGAAACCAAATCTGAAAWTACTCTTAACAGAGTTCTCCACATGGCTGCAGAACCTTCATATTTTTTCCTCCAGATAAATTAAAAATACAAAGCCTTATTATGTGTTGCACTAAAGAGGAATGAAAACAATATTTTATGCAAATGTAAAGCTGACATAATTGAAGTGAAATAACTACAGACATTAATTTTACTCTGTTTTAATTTCATAGAAATCACACTTATCAAAACCATACATTTTGAAGCAATGAACCTCTTCTATCAAATTAAAAATGAACAGCTTTTACATAGTACTAAGGCACTTGATTTGGCTCTAAGGCAAGAGTTCATAGCTGAAGAGAGGAGAAAACAATGTGTTATTAAAATCAGAAGCTTGTAGGAATTTTTGTGGWGAGGGGAATGAATCCATAGTTGGGTTTTTTATGGAGAAGAGAATGAATCTATAGAAATGTGTTAAAGCACCCTGTGAGCACAGTGCCTGYTGGCTTAGCCCATGCCCAAGGAACAGTTTGGTGAGGTGAGCTGGGTGGCAAAGGATCCCAAATCTCGCCTAAAATAACACTGGAATGATGTAATTATTGAATCATGTAATGGTTTGGGTTGGAAGTGACCTGAAAGACCATCTTGTTCCACCCCATGGGTGAGGACACCTACCACTAGACCAGGTAATGGGATCATCCCTGGTGTTTGTTCCACAGCCAAGGAGGATGGTGCTGCTCTGCCAGGCATGAGGGCAGCTCCCTTCCCTGTGCCACACCTGCTCATTCCCAGCTGGAAATCAGCAGGATTGGGAGATGGGTGCTCAGAAAGCTCACCCTCCCTCTGGGGAGGCCAAACCCATCACCTGTGTCTCCAGCAGGGAAATGACAGAGAGGAGAGTGATGAGCAGTGAAAGGTGCAAATGGAGCCATGGCCTGGCTGCTCCCATGGGGCAGGGACATGGAGTGCTTCCCAGTGGTTCCCAGTTGCTATTCTGCTCTGCCAAGGCACAGCCAGRCTCTCCTGGCACGCAGCCTCCCAGTGCCCTGCCCTGGGTCCGTGCTGCTGCCTTCTCCCTGCYGCTGTTTGGGGATGTTACAGCAGCGTGAGAATTGATGTGGCATCTTGAATGCATAAAGAACTCTTGAGACACATCCAAAGATAATTTTCCTGAGCCTGCTCTGGGGCTGGCTTTGGCTGCTGGCACAGAAGATGTCCCCAGCATGACTCGTGTCGTGCTGGGCTTAGCGTGACTTGTGTGGAAGGGCAGGGAGGGATGTTTGACAAGGGCCTGGAGTGACAGGACACAGGGAATGGCTTCCCACTGACAGAGGAGAGGCATGGATGGGATTTTGGAAGGAATTGTTCCCTGTGAGGGTGATGAGGGGTTGGAATTCCCAGAGAAGTTGTGGTTGCCCTTAGAAGTGTCCAAGGCGAGGTTGGATGGGGCTTGAAGCACCCTGGGGTAGTGGAAGGTGTCCCTGCCCATGGTGGGGGAAATGGGATGGGCTTTAAGGTCCTCTCATCTCAAACCAGTGAGGAATCTTTAAGTTTCAGAGAAGGTAAAAGTCAAAATGCCCTGGACTTCTCCACTGGTGAGGTTTTGTACCTCTGCACCTTTGACATTGCAAAGAAAATTTCTTATATCTTTGAGTCTCTAATTCTGGTTGGTTTTTCTTCCTCTCTGGATGATAAGGACTATAAAACCACCATGTAAAGTATATAAAATATCAGAGCAGTATTAGCACCCTCAAGGGTAGCCTTGATGCTGATGGACTGTATGATCCTTACCCTGATTTTCTCACATTTGTCTACAACCGGTTTACATATGGAGCCTTTGAAAGGAGATGAGGACCAAAAACATTGTGCAAGTTGATTGAGTAGAAGTTCAGCTTTCTGAGGCTTTCATATATTCCTGACTACTCTGAAACATCAAGTGTTGGAAGTACAAGATTGGAGCTTTTGTGGCCTAATCAACAGCTGTGTATTCCCCCTCCCCTTATTTTCCTCTCTCCCTTTAGACTTATGAATTAGTTTTCCCCTTCAGCAGATTGTTTTTTCTTTATCTTTCCTACTTAGATACTGTAAAAAGTAATTAAGATAATCTTATCAAAGGAACATGAAACAGAAATTTAACTGATTAAATTTCAGACCAATTAGTCATACAGACGCCTTTGTGTAGACCTTCTGTGGATTTTGCATTGCTTGTACTTTCCATTTCCTATTTTACAACTGCATGAAGTTAGGAAATTGCATTCCATGGAGATGGTAATTAACTTTGGTAATTAAAATACCACCTTCGTAGCAGATAACCAGTCAGCTTCAGGTCAATGACAATTTTTGATGTGACACATTTAATCTTACGGAAGATTGAAATGTAAGAAATTACAGGAACAATTTTTTGGGGGGAAGGAGAGGGTGTTGTTGTGTCTCTTCATGACAAAGTACCCTACAACTTCACCAAGATGGTGGGACAGGGGGAGTTGAATTTCTGTCTAGGATTTAATATTAGATAGATCTAGAATCTTGTATTTTAGTCTGCCAAAAGGGGGGTCAGGCTCTGCTCCCAGGAACGGGGACAGGAGGAGAGGGAACGTCCTCAGGCTGGGCTGGGTGGGCTCAGGTTGGACACCAACAGGAATTTCCCCGTGGAAAGGGTCTCAGGCCTTGGCACTGCCCAGGGAGGTTTGGAGTGCCCATCCCTGGAGTGTCCCAGGAAGGGCTGGAGGTGGCACTGAGTGCTCTGAGCTGGGGACAAGGTGGGGATCAGGCACAGCTTGAACTCGATGGTCTTGGAGATCTTTCCCAACCTAAGAAGTTCCTGTTCCAACACCACAAATATTGCAGGATGAAAGAAATACTTGTCCTAGTATGGGGACGTGGTAAAAAAATTGGAGTGAAATAAAATGGCAAAAAATTCTGAAAAAATCTTTCCAACTCCATGATACAGAGGCTTTTTTGTCAGCAGGCACAGAGAAATGGTGAGGAGGGATGAGGGGTCTGCTGAACATTAAAATCATCATAGATCTGGAGTTATTTGGAAGTCAGACTAAAACTTTTCCTATAAAAATTGCAATTAAATATTTTCACAGATGTCATTATTTTCTACAGATGTCTGCTCACTCTCTAACTTTAGAGCCTCCTTTGAAATAAAAGAGAGATTAGTAATGAGATGAAAGTTGACTTTAAAATAAAAGGAAGATTAGTAATGAGATGAAAGTTGGCTTTAACGAAAAAGAAATTAGGCCCTTAAAAGGAGATTATTAATTACAGCTGTCTTCAAATAAGACAGAAACAAGCCTTGAGGAAGCAGATTATCAGTGTTTGTAATAACTGAGCCCAAGGTATGTGCACAAAGCATTCAAAGCCCTGAAAACCAAGTGTTAGAAGAGCAGGTGGGGGGATGCAGCTGGGGAATAATCCTCTTAACCTCATCTATACTCACCCTGGGCACAAATGAGGGCTTGGGGGAGAAAAGCCAGTGTTGCCAATGGCAATGGAACAAAAGGAGATCAAAGCCACCGGAAGYTGGAAGTTGGCCGTGCCCAGTGTGAGCAGCTTTGCTCCCAGAATTTACTGAGAGATTCACTGGAATCTCTTGATCAGGGCAGAATAAGAAATGAGCAGATTATTCAATATTTTAAGGTACAAAATGTTTAGAGCGTGGTTCAAAGCTCTTTTATCACTGCTAAATCAGCAGGGACTGGAAGTTCAGAGTGTGATTTGTCATCCAGGAGGGGCTGAGTGGAATTCTATCCCTGCTCAGTGCTGGGGATAGACACCCAGGAAAAACATGGCCAGGAAAGAAACTGGATTTAGTCCCTGGTGGAGCAGTGTGTCCTCATCAGAAGGACCCTTTGGGGCAGTGTGGGAAGAGCAGCTGGATGATGCACAGCATCCGGGGATCTGGGCTCTCATCCCAGGCCGTGTCCTGGCTGGGTGCACCCCTGGATCTCTGCAGGCARCGCATCCTCATCCCACTCTGGATCTGGCACTGCAGGGCCAGCCCAGTCAAACAAGTCCATTTTTAAGTTGATGTCCCTAAACATAGAACACTGCTGGGCTTGTGCCAGTTTCCTCCCTCCAAGCCYAAATAATTTTTTTTTCCTAATCTTTGCTAACAAATTACTTCACCTCCAGAAAGAAATACCATTTTCTGACTCCACTGGAGGAGAGCTGTCAATGACACTTATTCCCATCTGCTTTTCATCTCCCTTCAAACGCTCACGACCTGTTTAAGTGGGACATATTAATCGGAGKAACTCCTCACTGGGATTTTTTGAACCTTGGGCTCCTGCTGTGAGGAGCCCTCTYGGCAAGGGGGGGGTTACCTGCCCCCAGGTGTTTGGGGAAAGAAGCTTCAGTTTGAAACCCTGCCTGCTCTGGCAAAAGGAGCCAGACTTCAAAGGCAGCTGCTGCTTGATTTATGTTCAGAGCTGAGCTTTCTCTTGTTGATGACCCAGAGGAGTTCCTGGCCATCCCTAGAGGGAGGGTCAAATCTCAAATTGGGAAAACCTGGAAAGACACACTCCTAGCTCACCTTTCCCACTTTTAAAGATGCTTTCTTTGAAAGAAAGGTGTGGGATTGCATGGACAGTGCTTTTATACCACTTCTCTGCTCTGTTTCTGCTCTGCACAGAAGTTATCTGTTATGAAAAATAGGGAAAGAAATTGCAATTAGTGACAAGATGAATGAGGGATTTGACTCGTGCTTGTTACTCAGACAGGGTTCAAGGTAAATGAYGTAGCCCAAGACAAGGAGAAAAGTTAGGCTGAATACAAGTCATTGTGACAAAATCAAGAGGTTTTAGAAAATTATTAAACCTTTCTGCAAGTGGAAGTTCAGGGCTGTCACAGTGAATATTAATGTCTCCCATAAAAGAGGTTTTTGTTCGTCAAGTCCAAGATCATACAATCAGCAGAAATTCAAAATTAATCTTTATAGTATGATAAAGGACCAAGGGAAGATAAAAGAAGGGATGTATCTGAAGGGGAAAGTCAGCCAGGGAAATAATGCTATCATATAGAAATATTCAAATCTCTATGGCCTCTCCTGAAATCTACTCTCTGTGTAAAGCAATGTTTTACTTACCAGGATTGGGAGGGGGTTTATGATTTTTATTTGATGAATGGGAAATGCATGGAATCCTTAATGATGGTTTCTTTTTTTCTTTGCACATGGTCTTGACCCACAGTAGAGAGTTTGCAAACCTCAGAAGCCATGCAGTGTGATTTGGGGGTATCATACAGACAATAATGATGTCATTGGGGATGATTTCAGAGCGAAACTGGAAGGCCCAGAGCCCAAATAAAACATTAACATCAGGAATGTCACAATGATGTTCCCCTGGCCTGGTGCTTTCTCAACTATCACCAACCCACCCTGAGTGCTTTTATAATCCTTTGTGGGGGTCTTTTCCCTTTCTTTCTAGGTCCAAATMCCCCTAGTTGACTTCTGATCTTTCTGGCTTTGTGCCTAGAAATGTCCATCCTGGTGCCATTATGTGCTGTCACAGCCTCCTGCTCTGATGGTCCCAGTTTTGGTGTGGAAATTCCCATATCCCAGATGAGTTTCAGCATCCTCAGCAGACAGCAGCAATGCCTTGATCTCAGAGTTTTATTTTTCCAAACCTATCCAAGCTCCTCTGATGGGAAGATGCCCAGAAAAATTGGCMCCAATAAATAATTAGCATAGCAGGGTGAGGTGGATCCTGATAATCAGCATCTCCTGCAAACAGCAAATATATTTGTTCTTAATTCTGTGTTTGAGCTCTCAAGCTGAGTAACACCACAACAGATTAATTATTTGCGGTGCTGGGTGATCAATCCTTTCCAGCCTGGCCTGACATGGAGGGGAGGGAGTTTGAGCAGTGGAGTAGAGCTCCCAGAAACAATCCGTTCTGTACCATTTAATTTGGTAATAACCAGTAATTTACAGCTGGGCTCTATTGCCTTAATAGGAATCCTAATGAAATGGAGGCTCTTCTGGCTGAATTTAGGAAGGTCACTGCTGAGAGTTTTGCTATCAAGTGCCTACTCTGTGTTTTTGGCGGGGATAAGATGATGCTAATAAACTTAGGATGGACTTTTTATTAGTCTGGTCTGAAGTTCAAACTAATGTAGGTTGTACGTCATATATTGCTTACAAAGCTTCTGGACAAACCCTTCTGTATAGATGCAGAATGTTTTGAATCATGTTGTGATGAAATGAGCTTGGATGAATCCTGGCTACAGATTGCATGGCAATGATGAACTGCATCTGGCCTTGTGGGTTTGGTTTTTTTTCCTACTTTTTTGCACTGGCTGAAAATTCATCCTGAATTAATGTTTTGATATAACTGAGGCAGAGATCAGTAGTAAGAAACCTCCTTTCACACCATAATGTTTTCATATTTGAACCTCAGCAATTTTTTTTTCCTACTTGGAACCCTGATAATTTTTAAAATGTAAACAGTTTTGTTTCCCCAGCTACTTTATCTTAGGGCTCTTCCAAAATCTAATGGGATGTTTTGAGGTTCTCAGGAGCAAATGGAGAGACCTTAGAAATACCTACTCACCCCACCACCTGTAGAGCTGAAAACATTAAAATACTAAGTGCAAAGTATTTTTCTTGATTTCTAAAAAGGTTTTTGTGGGTAAAACATAAAAAAATCAGGAAAAACTCCAATTCTCTGGTGTTGKAGTGTCTCCAACCAAAAGCAACTGGATAACTTAGAATAAAATGACTTTGCCCTCCTCCATCTTACTGTAAAGCACGAGTAAGTCTCTGAGGAGTCCCATCTGACAGTGAGAGCACTCTCCATGTGCCTCCAGAAAATCACTTGTGGGAGCCTTTGGTGKCTGCGGCCTCCGGGAGAAGGCCGGGAGTGAAGCAGCTGGATTGCTTCCAGAAGCATCCATTCCACAGCAGCTCCCAAGGGGAAGCCTTGGGGGGAGGCTGYTTGAGGAAGAGGAGAATGAGGAGAATGGCATTATCCCTGCCCACRGGAGGTGGGAGAGCAGAGCTCAGAGCCGCGTGCGAGGCCTCGGGGCCAGCGAGGCCGCGGACGACAAGGCCGCGCTTTGTTCTCCTCAGACAATTCCCCAGATCTGGGTTTTTTGAAGTGACCACTATTGCAGGAAGGATTATTTACTGGAGCAGTGATAATCCAGCAGGATGTGTGTTTAATGAAGGGTGTTTCTCCGTGTGGAGCTGGGMGCTCGTGGCTTATTCAGCTCGTATGGCAGAGGCCGCGTGTGGTACYGGAAGGAGCTGCACATCCCTCGGGATGGGATGTTCAGCCAGCCTTTGCTTCTCCCTCGAAAAGTCTCTGGAGCAGACACGTAATTGAGATGTGCACATCTCTAATGTAAGCAGCAAAACCACTTTTAGTGCAGCTCTGTCTTCGTGGATATGAAAATCCCAGCCCCTGTACRCAAATTTCCGTGCATAGATGAGACCCAAGCCTGCTGGGAAGTGAGCATATCTGCATGGCMTTCCTTCTTTGGAGTTTTGTTCAGACCCCTTAAATCTAACATTATACAATCAACCTTTTTTGTTAAATACTTGGTGAAAACTTGAGRTGCTGGTGTGTCTAAGTGCCAGAGCTGATCTGGTAATGTCGTTGTTGGCATTGTTGGTCCTTCCTGAAACAATCCCCATGTGAAAATGAGCACTGAAGGGTCAATGAATCAAAATGAGAATGATCATATCAGTTTCCTTGCATTTTTTTCAGACTTGGAGATCTCATGCCTCTTATATTCTGGCAAGACTTCCAGAAAAATTGTGGGTGTAAGGAGAAAAAAAGAAGAGTTTATAGTGAAAATGCCAGGAAAATCTGGGATGTAAGAACTAAGTGCCCACCATGGCAGGACTGACATGTAGGGCAAAGATAGGTGAAGTCCAGATGGTTTAGGATGTAACAAATCCAGCATCAATTTTATGMTGCTTTCCACAGCAAAAATAGCCCAGCTGTTTCTCTTTAGACTTTGCACAGATTTCAGCCATAAACTTGGTTGAAATCCTTCTGAAMAATTAAACACAGGAATGGTCAGTGTGCTGGGAGTGATTGCCCCATGTCATTGTTGTTTATTAATATGAAACCAGTGCAGTAATGGTGCTAACAAGAGATCTACCTGAGTTAGCTGCAGGGAGGCATTGGATCAGTGATGTGGGAGAGACTCGTGCAGCATCTGGAGAGAAATGTGTAACTTTTTATTTAGATTTTTATGAATTCCTGAGCTTCTTCSTCAGTGATGAGAGCTGGGGGCTGTTGTCACCTCTCAGGACTGTGTCCTGTGTACCCATGAGTGAGCTCTTTTTGAGCAGATTAGTGAAAGTCTTGCAGCCCTGAATATCACGGGTCAGGAGCACAGCAGATGCTGTGATGTTCAGATATGTTCCAATATAGTCACTTTTAATGACATTTGAAAGAGATAAGTGGTCTGAGGACACGATGGGGTGACATATGGCACAGCAGATATGGGTTTACCTCCCACAGCTTGTCTTCGTCTTTGACCTGAGTAGAAGAGAAGGGAACCTGCCTGGGAGGAATATTTGACTCTGGCTTTTTGCATTTTTATTTCATCTGGGGATAGCATTTTCTTACAGTGCTGATCCCTGCTGAAAATTTATCTTTTTTTTTTTATGTCATTGGAGCAACAGTGTGGGGAATAAACCTTGGGGTGTGAATAACTCAGTGTGTGAGAGGCTCAGCACCAGACCTTATCTGAAGGTTTGAATCCAAACTCTGCCCAGAACATGAGTGGATTTGAAGGCAAGAAGCACTGCTAGTGTTTCTGTTTTTACTTGTCTCTTATACGATAAAAAATGGAAGTTATGAGGAAATTTTATCTGGTATCTTTATTCATATATAGAATCACAGAATCCCAGAATGGTTTCAGTTGGAAGAATCAGAGAATCCCAGATTGGTTTGGGTTGGAAAGGACCTTAATTCTCATCCCATCCCACCCCCCGGCCATGGGCAGGGACACCTTCCACTGTCCCAGGCTGCTCCAACCCTGTCCAAYCTGGCCTTGAGCACTTCCAGGGATGGAACCTTTACAGTTCAGCTAGCCCAACCTCCAATATTAATATCATTGTCTAATTATGAACTCATTTTAATGAAGTAATGGAAATTGGAAACTGGAGGTGGTACCTTAGAGATCCCAATTACACCTGAGTCTCTGTTGAGGAATGTGTGCTGCTCTGTGTGTGGAAGGGGGATCACGAGGATTCTGGCTCCTGGCAAAAATATCACGGCTGAGGAATGGAATCCTGAAGAAGACATAAATTCTGGAGGCTTTTGCTTTCTCAGTGATAACCTGTAAACATGTATGAAAACTGTCTGTGTATACATTTCCAAAATTGGCCTTCCCCCCCCACATCTTTTTCCATTATAAAAAGCTGTAAAGAGCTGATGGAAAAGCCGGATGACAGCAAATAACCAATTCTCAATATCACTTTATGTTGCTGTAACACCCAGATGCCAAAGGAGCTGTATAAACACCTCAGAAAGCACAATCTGTCTTGAGCAGCTTACAAGTAAAAGGGGATTTTTTTTCAAAGACATAAAAGGTAAATTGGTGTTCTGCTCTTGCTGAAAATCACTGAGCGCCTCGATTGTTGAAAATCCCACCCAAAGCCCCTCTTGCTTCGTGTGAAACAACTGAAACGTGCAGTAAAAGATCTGACAGCTCCTTTTYCCCCAACTGTTTTCTTTATAAGTCACTAATCTGGCTTCTTAAAGATTATATGCGATACTGAAAACATATTAGTGGGTGGGTCACAGACCAGAGGACTCGTAAAAAAAGAAGGAAAAGGGGAAAAGGCTGYGGCCGGCTGGTTTCCATCTCCTCCCTGGCTGAATGAAGAAAGATGTTTTTCTCCCCACTGCTCCTCTATCTCCCTCCTTTCCATTTTCTGCATTATGTTTCCTCCTCCAGACTGTGGCAGTGGAGCTGAATGCTGATGAGACCATCGGCAGCCTGTCCCCAGACAGAACTTTTTAAGGTCATTTCTCCTGGTTCTCAATTGCTTGACCCGCTCATTTCTCTTCCCCAACCATGGGAGGCTGCCCAATTACACACTGTTATTTTTATGATACTTGCTTGTCCTTCCCAGCCTTAATCTTCCTTTATTGCCAGGAACACTCACAGTCTCTGTAGTCCAGTTAGAGCTAAAGTTGGTAAGAGAGGTTTTAAATTGACAGTTTCAAATGAACAGTCAGGAGCTGGAGGAGGTTTTTTGTGGTGAAAGCGAGTGAGGAGCTGCTCCCTGTGCAAGCGAGCACAGCTGGCACAGCTGGAGAATTCCTTGGGATGAGAGTGACCTTTGGAAGGGAAGGTTGCACGTACCTGCATGTAGCTGTCAGCCYGGGCAGGGTTGTGTTGGGTTTGTAATGCTGCAGCTGTGTGTACAARGAATATTTTTAAGGCTCAGCCTCTTGTTTTCTTGTTCTTCATTGCAGAAAAAGTCTGGTGTTTGCTAGTGTGAGTTGTTAATTTTATTTGAAATTCCACAGCCCTTCTGGACACAGYCAGTCGCTGAAGTTCATCAATTATTTATTGTCTGGCTGGTCACAGGGATTGTGCAGTGGTCACTTGGAAGAAGAGGTGGAGGCAGAGATGGCAGCTCTSAGCATTGAAACATGAGTTCAGTTATCCTCTGACGTGGGAGGTCCACACTCTGTGAAACAGCATCATAAACTGCTGAAATAAATTCCCTCAGATCAAATTCACTTCCTTGCTCCAGCAAGGACAAGCTAAACATCAATAAAAGGAAATTGCTCTGAGAGACAATCTGCAAGTTATCTGTGTGGATGTGTTAGTGTTCTGCAGGGTGAGATTGGATGTTAGGATGAAATTCTTCCCTGTGAGGGTGGCRAGGGGCTGGGATGGATTTCCCAGAGMAGCTGGGGCTGCCCTGGATCCCTGGCAGTGCCCAAGGCCGGTTTGGACAGGGCTTGGAGCAGCCTGGGACAGTGGAAGGTCCCTGCCCATGGTAGGAGTGGCACTGGATGACMTTTAAGGTCCCTTCAYCCTAAACTATTTTGCCATTTTGTGAATTCCCCATGTGCAGCRATGCCACTTCAGCCCCWTTTCCCATTTGCTCATCTCCCAATTAGCCCTCGCTGCAGCTCCTGCTGGATTTCACAGCCTTTGCAAAGTGCAGCCACGCTCCAAATCCCCCCAGGGCTCCGTGGAGGCAGAAGGGATGAAATTCCTCCAAGGCCTGGCTGGCCTGGTCCCAGCAGAGCTGCAGGACGGTGGAGTTGGCCCCAGCTCTGTGTTTCGAAGCTTTCAGCAAGCAGGAATGTGAATGAATCAGACTTTAAGTATTTACAATTCCCAAATGCCTGAGAAGCTTTTTAAAGGTCAATCTAATTAAGACAAAGTTTGTTTGTACCAATATAAAGTAGATACTATTATTGGAAATTCATTCCAAGGCAATATATGGCATTTTACTTACAGTTTAATTTTTAGTTTTCCATTCTTAATTTGGAAAGAGCAGAAATGATCTTTTGGTTCCATAATGTCTTACTTAAAATGACATTTTAATCTATAATGATTTTTTTTGCTACAATTAAAAAGAGATTCTTTCTTCCTGATGCAAAATAATTAATCAAAGTTTTTGCATAAGTAGGATTCTTTTGTATTGGAAATAAAATTGCCCAGACTCATAGCAGCCACATTATTTAGTGGGTCTGGTTTTGATTGCCATCTTATGGGAACAAAAGCCTTTCTTCTATAATTTAAGGATGCATTTAAATTCAGTTTGAAAGACTGAATTTCATGATGTGTTGCCCTTAAAGGCTATAAAAACTGAGATCTATTTGTGTGTCTCCATAAGGGTATCAAAGTGAGAAGTAAATCAGTTTTTCTTTGAGTTTCTTTTCATATTTGAGTRGTTCTGCCCTCGTGTCTCCTTCAGACAACCCTGCTGTCCCAAACTTTGTCCAAGTGAGGGAAACTTAGACCTTCCAGTCCTTAGCAGGCTAAACTTCATAATTTTTAGAAGACGTGAAATGAGGGAAGGGGCTGGGGAGGAGATAATCAGTATTATTCCATGGACTGCTTCATTTTTAGTGGTTGTCTTGTAATCCAAAAGCTCAGAGCCAAGTGCTCAAAACATGAGTGGGTTTTGTGCTCTGCTTTAGTGGGCAAGGGGGAAATTGGGGCAAAATATTTACAGTTAAGAAAAACCAAACCCAACCCTCTCCAGTTGAGTGCTGTTGCCAGGATTGTCACGTTTACAGCATGGGGAAATGCCTCACTCTGTCCTACACAGGAGGAGCTGCTGCCTCCTCATACATCATAAAAAAAATCATGGAATGGCCCAGGGTCGGAAGGGACATCCAAGGTCCTCCAGTTCCAACCCCCAGCTGCCCATTTTTGTTACGTGCTCTACTCTGAGAATTTGATGTATGGACTCTATAAGTTTATTSCTATTTGCAAGCCCATATTCAGTGATTCCATAGTTTTAAAATCAACAATAATAAAAAGATCTCCTTTAAAGTACCCTAAGACTTGGAGGAGATGTTGGATATTTTCCTGTCAGTGTTTCGTCCCTGTGAGCTGCGGGCAGAGCTGTAGTGACTCAAATCRCCCAAGCAGCAGCAGAACTCTCAGATTCCAGATCTGCTCTATCCCACAGCGTTACAGAGCAGATAAAGATTACACCGAGCAGATAAAGATCCTTCTGATAGCTGCGTTATCTGATAGGCACCAAATGGGGCTGCTGCCCTTATCAGAGCATCAGGGACACCAGCGCGTTGAGAGGAACACAAAGGACGCTAATGGGATGCTGAGTGTCTGTTCAAAACCGTCCTGCTGTAGGTCCTGCTGTGTTTGCAGAGGTCTGAGGTGAGGGTTTTGCTCAAAAARCCACTCCAGGACCAGCTGGGATCCCGTGGAGCTCAGAGAAAGGGGAATTAAACCCACAGCACCTTGCTGAATGAATGAACACCCAGCGTAAGGAGCTGCAGGTAAATCTGGCTCCTGTGAATCATCAGATGCATAAAACAGGTCATAAATAATCATAGGGGAGCTCAGCACTATTGCCTTTGTTAGTTTCTATAGCTTCTCAAAGAACATAAATGCTATGTGGATTGTTGTGCAAGAGTAAAGGGGCTGTTGAAAGGCTCTTTGTTTGTAACTTGTTTGTTGTTAATTTACTTGATTTGGATGCAGCAAGATGTGAGGGGGGTTTGTGCAAGGAAATCCAATTTCTGCGTGTCTGCTGTCCTGGAGGGCTCTTGGGCAGGGGTGGGAGTGGGAATAGCCCCAGTGCTGGCATTTGCAGCAACAGGTTTTGTCCACCTGCTGCTACCAAGCTTCCTCTTGTTCAGAGAGACTGACCATGGCACACAACCCAAAATCTCTTCCTGACATCCCAAATTCTGTCTCCTGCAGTGGAGGGAAGTCTGGGAGCAGAATAGTGCTCCCTGCAATGGAGAGGAGGAAGAGGCTTGAGAAGGCCCTGGGAAGACCTTGAGAGTATTGYCCAGTGCCTAAAGGGCCTCCAGKAGAGCTGGGGAGGGACTGGGGACAARGGATGGAGGGACAGGACACAGGRGATGGCTTCCACTGCCAGAGGGCAGGGCTGGATGGGAGAYTGGGAATTCCCAGAGAAGCTGTGGCTGCCTCTGGATCCCTGTCAGTGTCCAAGGCCAGGGTAGACACTRGGGCTTGGAACAGCC
This sequence comes from Cardinalis cardinalis, assembly GCA_014549065.1. NCBI lineage: Eukaryota > Metazoa > Chordata > Aves > Passeriformes > Cardinalidae > Cardinalis > Cardinalis cardinalis. Next base: position 974,677 of record JACDOX010000232.1, read on the forward strand.
TGGGAGAGTGGAAGGTGGAATGAGATGAGCTTTAAGGTCCCTTCCAACATTCTGTGATTCTGGTTCAGTTAAACCATTCCTGTCTGAAGCATTTCCACATAATGATGTTAATTACCCAAACAAGAATATGAGTTGGAAACCCTTAATGTTCAAAAGAAACRTCAGAAGATGTGTGCTAATTTCTGTCAGCATCCCGATTTTCTGATCGAGTGCACAGAAAGGAAGGAATTGTTTTCCTGTAGCAGGGTCCTGGTTTCCAAAACACTCTGCAGCAGGGACGATGACAGGAATTGCTTTTGAGTTGTTCTGGTAATAATGACTGGAGATCAAATTATAATAAGGTCAATCTCTCAACCATTTCACTTAAAAAAATCAAAATGAAATCCACTTTTCTCTTTGGACATACGTTTCAGCTCTGTGGCATGGCATTTATGTGGAAAATGATACAAGGTAAGACATGGAGTGCTGTTTAGAGGAAACATTGGAGATTATAAATAGATTAAAGATTCATCTGACAGAGGAAATTTTCAGTGCACATTTCAAACTGGATGTGGCTCTTTGCCAGTCTGCCTAATGCTCTGTGAGCAATAGCAGGGTCAACTGACGGACAGCTCCACCTGGGTTTTTAGAGTTTATGCTCAAGATGTTACTGGAGGCTTCTTAGACTCGGAGCAAAGAAAAAAACTGGAAGTTAGCAGCAACTTTGAGCAATTGTTACCCATGCAAAAATATCTGGGTTTAGGAAGAAAAGTTACAGAAGTACCTCTGTCAGAGCCTGTAGCTGGAAAAGATGTGCTCCTTGTCATGTCCTTACTCTAAAAGAGCTAAATTTTATTTCAGCTGGAGATTTGAGGGAGGTTTGAGCAACCTGGTCCTGTGGAAGGTGTATGTAGGTGTTAATGGGTCTTACGGGTTTCCTCCTGTCTTCTTCATTTCTCTGCACAGTTCTGTTTTCTTAGGGAAAAGACAAAAACCACATTTAAATGGCTTGGGGAATGTCAGCAGTGTTTTGCAATTTACATCTTTCTTGTTTTTTGCATTCCCTCATCTGACTTTGCTTTTACCTTCTAACTGAAAATGAATATTATTGCCCTGGGTTGCTGTGCTGATTTATTGAGCCAATTCAAATGACAATTGTGTTAGAGCAAGCTTTTTATTAAGCTTAAATAATAATTCATTTGAAAATGATCAGAAATTTGTCACAACAGTTGCTGAAAGTACAAAACTCTATTTCCAGAAGTTTCTGATGGTATTTTAAACTGCAGTTGTAATGGTGTGATTGATGGCAATACCTTTAAGCTAGTGAACTTGTTTTAGGGGACTGGTATTTACATGTGTTATATTTGTTATTTAAGATGTACTTTTTCATGCTGAGAGCCTTGCTTGTTTTTAGTGTTGGCTTTTAGGACTTTGGGATAAATTAAAATAACTGGATGACACCAGAAATGTTCAGAGCTGCTTCAGCACAGAGGAGGGTGTTGTTAAGTGATTTTTGGGCTGTTCAGGTGCTTCTTGGGAGCTCACTGAAAGCCTAACAGCTTTGGAAAAAGTGATTTTGTTACTGAAACATTTGTTTTGAACACCCAGACCGTGTGTCTGRCTCAGCTTGAGGAGAGGGCTCTTTTATGTGACTGGTGGGTTAAGAAATCCTGCACAGTCCAAGGCACTGGATGTTTTTACAGGCTGATCAAACTGAAGGCTTAGAGAGGCTCTTAAACCACACACCTGCATCTCTGCAGTGATCTTTTCTGCATCTTTCACCCCAGGGAGTGGGGCCAAGTGCAGTTGCAAAGCTCCTAATCAGGGCTGCGTGAGAAGCGAGAGCGCGGCCGCCCTCGCTTGTGTGGGGAGCGCTGGGTGCCGTGGAGGAACCTGCAGGAAAAACAGGGCAAAAACAAAACTGCCAGCGAAAAGAAACAGCCTTTGATACAATTCTGCACCRAAATTCACCTCGGATTAGAGTGTTTGAGGCTCGGCTGGCTGGAGCTCAGTGAAGGAGGGGTTTCTGTGATGTCTCAGCTCTAAGGAGCGCGGCCATTCTGCCGCTGCCGTTCCTCTCTATCGGAGCTCTCTCTCAATTAAACTGTGCTCTGAGCCTTTCCAGGAGACACCAACAAGGTCTCAGATTCCTCAGGAATAAACGTAAACAGGGCCGATTTTCAAGCTGCTTTGTGGCCAGTGAACACTCAGCCAGCAGCTCTCTGGGGTGAGCAGAGCAGTCCCTCACTGGCCGAACACCATGTGGGGATTTCGTTCAGSAGCTTGATTTGAGCTCGCTGAAGTGCCAGGGTGCTGGATATTTCCATGAGCTGTAAGCTGTTGACTCCTCTTAGTGTCAGCAAACAATTTCTATTTGAAAYGTACCTTTTAGTGACTAATCAAATGATTTGCTATCAAAAGAATAGCTCCAACAGAGAACTCAAGTTCTTTGAATGAACTGCTCGCAGTAAGTCTCACTGGTTTGTTTTTAACACAGAACAGAGTCTGTGTATGTCCACTTCTTCTGCTCATTCCCACTTCCTGACTCTAACATTTGGAGTTTTCACGCCTGTTTTGCTGTTAAAATCATAAAAATAATGTTGCTGGAGGGAATCTGGATGTCATCTGCTCCATCTTCCTGTTCCAAGCAGGACAGGTTGCTCAGACACTTTTCCATTTTGAGTTTTGAGTATCTTCAAGGACTCCACAACCTCTGTGGACAACCCACTGCAGGATTTTACCATCCTTTGTGAAAAATAAAAATCAAAAGTAAATATATTAATCAGTCTAGTGCAGTAATTAGTCAACCTTGGAGAGGATTCAGAGATAAGGATTGTTCAGGCTGGAGAAGAGAAGCTTTGGAGTCAATTAAGGCAGCTTTCCCAGGATTTTAAGGGAGGTGACAAAAAGCCTGGAGAGAGATTTCATAAGGGCTTGGAGTGCCAGGACAAGGGGGAATGGCAGAGTTGGATGGGATATTGGGWAGAAATTCTTCCTCTGAGGGTGGGGCGGGGCTGGGATGGAATTCTCAGAGCAGCTGAAGCTGCCCCTGAATCCCTGAAAGTGCCCAAGGCCAGGCTGGATGGAGCTTGGAGCACTGTGGGTCAGTGGAAGGTGTCCCTGTCATGGCAGGGGCGGCGCTGGGTGGGATTTAAAGACCCCAACTCATTCCATGACACTCCCAGTAATGTTCTCATGCTCCCATCCTCAGTGTGGAGTAAATTAATATCAGGGTTAACACATRGAGCAGATGCCTCTGGTAGATCCTCAGAATTGTTTTCTGAAAGATCATTTTGGGGTATTTTGGATCACTTTGTTTTGCAGCAGGACAATCTGCTGTGGTACCTTTTAGCTGCTGTTTGCCTTGAAGGAAACTTGTGGGTGTAAATATTTGTGTGTAACATGGCCAAGCATGGGCAGCTCCAAAATCCTGTATTATCTGCTTAAATAACTTCCTATCACGAGATGTTGGAGCTCAAGTAAGATATAATTAGATAGTGGTAATGAAAAACTGCTAGATTATCATTTGTGATATGGAATGAACAATTTTCAAAGTAACTTAGGCTTTTAGGAAGCTCAACTTCAATTTAAGACCTAATTATTTCCACAGTTATGAAAATTTTGCCCTTACACATTTTCCTGAAAACCAAAGCAAATAAGTTTCTTTCTTCTTGGCACTGTTTTAAAAAAATAAAATTGTTTTATTCTTTAAAAGATTAAACAGTCTAGCTGCATTAATTAAGGTTTTCTGAGGTTTTTATTTGGGTTATGCAATAGCCAGGAATTCCACAGCCCCTCTGAGTATGGGCATCTCCTCAGCTGCTGTCTCAGGATGAAATGTTCTAAATAAAAAGTTGATCAAAGGCCACAATAGACTAAAAACTTCTGAAAGCCCCTGGGTATTGCTGTATCTGTAGATTACCCTCTGTTTGGGTTTTTTTGGGCTGTGTCCTTATCCTGTAGAACATTTTTAGGCTCTTTTGAAAAAGTCAGTTTAGGGTGTGCTTGGTAAATTGAGAAAGAAATCGTTTTCTGAATCATCTTTTGGGGATTTTTTTTTCCCCTGGAAGAAATAAAATAACAAAATTGGATTCCTTTACTGATCCTTGTCTTTAGGTGGATCTTGCTCTGTACAAGGATCAATAAAAATGTCTTTAACAATGAGAGGATAAAGCTACAAGGGGCAGAAAAATGAGTCCATTCATCAAGGACAGCATGGAAGGAGGGCTGTTGTAAAGATGTTACAAATATTAATGTGTTGTGTTGCACTCCCAGGGCACTCAAGTCCTATTAGTGATAAATATTTCCAGTTTTAAATATCTCCAATTTTAGTAGCTGCGGAAGCTATTTTTATATCATAAAACGAATGTACGTTCAGAAATGTTCTCCATGTGCTTGTCTCCCAAGAAGCATYTTTATATCCTGCTCCATCCATCCTTTCTGAGTACAGAACAGTTTAATTTGCAACCTGAAGTGTTAAGTTTTAATTTTTTCCCTTTGCTCAGTCTCCTACTTAGTCATACATAAATCAGAGGAATTTGAAAGAACTGGTAAAAATGGCTGGWTCCTTCTCGAGCTGTAATTTGGCTCCATGAATTATTAATTACCAGACCAGGATAGCACCAGCTTTTTCAGAAGTCACTTTAAATGTACAAGGCTCACCTTATCAGCCAAGATCTAAGCAGTGGCAGTAATGCAATTCTTCCCATTTAGCWCTTTGTGGCACGTTGAGAAGGAATTGGATATTAGATCATTTAAACTCTCTGAAATACAACACAAAGCAAGGAAGTGGATTGGTTTTTTCTCCTTTTTTCTATTTTTTTTTTCTCTTTTCCCCTGTGACAATTTCAAAGCAATGAATACACGTGGATTTCTCAGGGGCTTGGGCTGCTGGAGATGTTGAAGCTGCATCACTGCGAGGGAGACCAGCAGCTCAAAGAGCTTGAAAGGGAAGGGTTTTAACCACTCGGGGTAGAAGAAGAGGAGGAATCTGTGGTGGCTTGAAATTGAACTCAAACGGATGCAAGATAGCATTGGCCAAATACAAAGGAAGCTGGGATTGTAAGTAAAATTTATTTCCTAAATAACAGAGCTCTCCAGGTAATGAYTGCAGCACCACTTCAACCAGGTTTTCATTTATTTGACGACCCTTGTCTTGTCCCCTAATTTAGCTTCTGTCTCCATATAAAAACTGGTATTTTTGTCCCTTGTCTTCAATGATTTCATGTTTGACGTAGTCCTAAAGGTTCTTTTCACAACTTTGCCCTTCTCTGATTTARTCTGCCTTTGGCAATTGCAGAGTCGAGGGTGGCAGCTGATTTAATTGAATCCCATCTTGCAGAATTTAAGGGWGTGTAATGGAAAGTTGAAATATTTCAGGACTTTGCTAATTCTGAAATTTCAGTGGAACATTTTTAGTGTTTTGGCAATGCTATTCTCCATCTCTGAAGATAAGTTATTAAAATAAGGAGTCTCTCTTGTAATATATCATCTATTTTTAAAGGTATTTTTAGACTTCTAAACAAATGAGGAGAGGGTGTGAAGGAAGTGATTAGATCTCGTTTTGCATGGAAGTTTTTAGGAACCATTACACTGCAAAATTGATGCAAAGCAATATTTCAGGGAGAAAGCCTAACGAGATTCTAATGTGAGCTGTACCTGAGATTGTTTCCCAGAACCGAGATAATCTCACTGCTGTCACTGGGCTCTGATTTACAGAAGTCATTTTGCTCCCATCTGTTGATGTGCCAGACAAGGCAGGGTTAGGAACGAGCAGTTCAGTGACTCTGCTCGCAGGAAAGTAATTAGTCTAAAAAAAAGTCACATTAAATGTGGCAATTTCCACCCTGGTTCTTTTTTGGTGCCCAAGGCGAGGAATTTGGTTGGTGATGCTGCGAAACAAAGTTGGAAACCTTCCCTTAATTTTCTTATTCATTTCTACTGTCGTTTAACCTTAATTTTTGGCACAACATGAATGCCAATCACCAATTTCCAGAGGGAAGTTATTAATTATATTATCTTATCTCTSTGTGTTTGCGTGAAGCCATAAATGCCCTTGTGTATGGACAGATTTAACAACTTGGTTTGGAGAAGTGCTTGTGAGGCCAGGGCTGGTCTGGGGGAGCTGTCCCAGCTTTCCTATCTCTATTCCCTATTATTTGGKATAGTTAGTGAATTTTTAGGGTGATTTTTTTTTTAAAGACTCATGGGAAGGTCTAGACTGGAGGCTGTGGTGGGAATCGTGCTGCTTATGGTGTCACCTGAGTGCCAGGTGTAAAACAGGAGGGAGCAGAGCAGGCAGAGAGGCTGCCCAGTTTGTTTCATTTGCAATGGGAAATAGCTTTTCCTTCCTTGCTAACTGCATAATCATGCTCTGCTGATGCTTAACATGTGAAAATAATCATGGCACTTCCTTCATMTCTGCCCTGTGGAGAGGAGGAGTGCATGAATCCCCCAGCCCTTTCCAGGACCCACGCTCACACACAGCACCTTACCCAAGCTAATGTCCCAAAAGCCACTAAAAGTTCTATTTCTGATGAACTATAACTTATTTCTTTACCCTGTTTTGGGTGGGCTGTGCTAAATGGGATGAGAGCTGGGTTTGGAGTGGTGGGGCTGGGCAAGAGCTGGCCCTGGCAGCACCTGGGGCAGCCACCCTGGCTTGGGCATCACCAGGGCTGGAGCCTCCAAAACCTGGAAAAGCCCTTTTAAGATAAGGAGGGCAGGGAGGAGATTAAAGATACAGTTCTTTATTGGGAARCTGTAAAAATATGGCGTGGCAAACACGGCCCAAAATGTGCCAAAATGCAAAGGAAGCTGCTCCTTGTGCCAACTCCCTGTGTCCCTGAGCCTTCTGCAGAGCCAAACCTGCCAATAAATAACACCGAAGTTTAGGGGCTCTTAAAAGGATGAAAGCAAATTTGGGTGGATTTTTCTCATCAGTTCTTTTAGGGGTGCAGTTTTTTCTCCTTGAAAAGCTGTGGATTTAAGGGATGTACTCCTCACATCCCGTGGGAGCTGCCTGGCTGTGGAGGAGAGGAGAGGGCACTGCTGAGGGTTGGGCTCAGAGGTGCTGCTCTCCCAAGGCTTTTCTGGGGTGGGCTGGACAGACTCAGCAAGGGGAAACAGCCTCAAGYTGTGCCAGGGGAGGTTCAGGTTGGACGTTGGGAAAGATTTCATCACAGAAAGAGTGGTCAGACACTGGGATGGGCTGCCCAGAGAAGTGGTGGCATCACCATCCATGGAAAATGAGTGGATGTGGTGCTGCCCAATGTGGTTCAGTTCATGGGGGACTCAAAGGATGGATCTCATCATCTTGGAGGTGCTTTCCAACCTTATTGAGTCGGATTCTGCGCATGGAGCTCAGCAGAGATGGAGCAAAGGCTCCTTTGGTCAGTGTGGGTTGGGTAAAAGGTGGCAGCTTTTCATGAGCTTTATCACATCCAGTGTTCCGCTAAGTTTTGAAGCTTTCCTGTAAAATCTGGCGTCTGAGGGGGTTTATAACCAAGTCTGGGAGCTGGAGGTGGAGCAGGGCGGCGAGGAGGGAGGAATGGGTGCTTGGGGGGGGTCACCAAGTGCTCCTGCAAGCAAAAACATGACAAATAATTGTGCTTAGATGGATGTTAAACCCCACCAATCAAACATTTCGGGCAAGTCTTTCTGTAGTCTCAGGTCTGCAGAGTCTTAATTCTGCATTTGGAGCAAGAAGTTCGTATTTCAAGCAGCACAAAACATGACAAAACACTTATTGCTGGGAGTGGAAGTACAACAGGAAATATATGGCCATTATCCAGCTGCAAGTTTCTCCATTTAAATGCAAACAAAACAGGAAAATGAAATGCAATTTTTAGTTTAATCAACTTTCATGAGTCTTCTGGGAAGCCCAGAAGGATCTGAAAGGAGCCTCTGGGACCTGTTGGCTTTAAATATGAATTTTGAAGGCTGCTCGGTAATAGGGGGGTTATGCTGGGCTTGGCTTAAAAATTAAACTTTGCCAGTGACAGCTGGGCCTAACTGGGGGCAAAGCCAGTCAAATTAACTTTCATTTCAAAGGGGGATTAAGCCATTATTTTGCTAAAAATGTGTCTGATGTAACAACTCTGTTCTACAAATAATAACAAATTTATCCACTGTAATTGCACTTGTTCTCTTTTTTTTAGTACAGGAGAGATGATAAAAACACACAACTGCCTCCAGTACTGGAGAGTTCCCCCACAGGAGACCCTGCATAAAGTTAAACCCCGTGAAAATGCCTCTTGTTGTTCTGCCCTTAAAAATCATTAAAGGTGGGAGGGATTAATAATTATTTAAGTATTTGATATCATCACATCAAATACCTGAGAGAGCTGTTACAGCCATAAGAAAATACAAAACCAGTGTRTTACAATAATTAAAAAAAAATAAATGTAAGGGGTGTAAGAGGCTAAGTGAACTGGATTTTTTATTTTTTCCAGTCATTGGGGCATTTCTGCATCGATGTCCTCAGTGTTAGGTTTCTCTGGAGACCAATTACAAAGGTTCACAAGGTTGTTTTTATTTTCCTTGCTCTTGATGTCTTTTTAATGAGGCCTCCTAGTAAACAGCAAGCATTATGCTTTCCTGTTGGATTCCTGTCTGCCGCCTCGAAACATTTATTACTAATACATGTGGGAAATGATGTATAAATTAAATATTAGGAAAATGTACTTTTAAAAAACAGAAGTACTTGGGGGGATAGCTTGTAATTGTCATTGGAGGAGTGAGAGAGGAAGTYGTGCCAATATTTTGCTAATGGAAGCAGAGTGAAAGAGACCGTTAAAGCATCCTTGTGGTTTTAGGTAATAAATAGAGCTGATAGATGCATGGAGCTCTCAGTGCTCGTCTCTGGGCTTGTGGGTTGGTGTGAGAGAATCTGAAGGATGGAATAAAAATTTTAAAAGGCTGTTCTGCTCTGCTCCAGCCCTGCCACATCCTGGTGCCCGCAGCATCCCCTCGGCTCGTTCCTGCCAGCACCAGCTCCTGCCCTGCACCTCCCTCTGCTGCTTCACCTCTTCAGCCACTGGATCTTCCAGATTCAAAATATTCTCTAATCACCAACACCAGCTAATCAAGCTTAATAACCAAATTATTGTGAGTGACAGAGCCCTGTGTGGAGTCTGCAGCACGCTGAACGCTCTGTTGGGACTCTGCCTGCTGCAATATTGCTGCCTTAGAAACACCCAAGTCAAGTACAAATTCCATAATTGCTCAAAGATGTTGTATYTCTGAATTTTAGCTGGCTGCTTTGTTCCTATATTGGCAAAGGCTGCTTGCTTTAAATCCTGACTTTAAATCCTTGCTGGGAGAYGAGGCTGTTTTCACCAGGGTTTGGAGAACCTGTCCTGCTCTTCCATGCTCTGGTGCCAGATTGGCAGCAAGGTTTGTGGTGAGCAGATGCAAATCTGGGTTTAGYTTGGGTTTTTTTGGTATTTGGTTRGGTTTTTTGGAGGAGTGGGGTGTATTGGGGTTTTTTTGGCAGAACTCTTGGCATTTTCTCTTCTCCAGGTGGGTGATGTCTGATGGTACCCAGGGGCTGCATCTCACCCATCCTCYTTTCAAATCTCTGGTAGTTTTTGTGGGGGGAAATAGATGAGTTCCTTGGTAAAGCTCCTCTGTGTGTGTGTGGACATGTGCATCAGTCCAAAATTTGTTGTAGTAACTGGTATTTTTGTGGCAGATTTGTGTTTGGGGCAGGTCTCTCACAATTTGCCTTTGTTTGCCCCGTTGGGGTGGAAATCTTGGAGAGGTCCTGGCCCTCTCCTTGCCCTGGTGGCTCAGAGCAGTGTTGGAAGGTGGGCATGGGGAGGCAGCTCTTCAAGGAGTCGTTTCAGTCCTGCCTTTGGATTCCTCTGGGTCTGAAAGTTGGTTGTGGGTACTCCAAGGACAGGGGTGCAGAAGGCGCTTACTCAGCGCGCCCCTCGAGGTCTCTTCAACAGATTGTTCTGCATTTCTCGAATTTGCATCTGTGATTGCAACCACTTCTGTGTGCTGCAGATGCAGCTCCCTCCTCCTGTTCCACCCTTGGAGTGTCTGCTGAATCCTGTGTGGGTGTGAGCTGGCACTCCCTCCCTGAGCCCTGGTGCATCCCTGGAGGCACACAGGGAATTCAGCTGTGAATTTGCTGTCTCTCAGCTACATCATCCCTCCAAAAAGCCTTTCCAGGTTTTTTCCTCCGTTGGAGGAGAGGCTCACTTGTCCTTTCCTGCTGCCCTGGAAGGTGTTTACTTCCCAGGGATGTCAGGCTGGTAGCACTTCTCTAAAAGAAACGTTCTGAGAATATGAAACAGAACTTTGATGGCTTTCATCTTTTATCTTTTAAGTAGCTGATTTCATTCTCACATGAAGGCAGTTGGCTCAGAGAGCTAATCAGGCTGCATAATGATGAAAAGGTCAAAATGAAATGGGGAACTACCATAATTCAGAGCAAAGGATGGGTTCAGCTCAGAGAGCACAGCCAACCATTGTCAGAGCACAAACTCTTCTCAATTTTTCAAAAAAAAAAAAAAAGCAGCTGGCTCCTGCTTTTTCCTGTTATTTTCGCTGTGCAGTCATGTTCTTACCCAGGGATGTGTCCAGAGAAGAGTGAGTAGCTGCTCTCTCTAGTGAGGAAAAATTACCCTGAGAACAGAGAGGTCCCTAATTCTACTGAAGTAAAGCTGCAAGGGGAATGTGCTCCAGAGCAGCTTTCCATTCTCCAGGCAAGGCTGGCAACAGCCTGGCCAGAATGCAAACTGTCTTCAGATCTCATCCTGTGAGGAGAGTGTGGTGTCACATCCATCTGAGCTCACCACCTCAGGCAGTGAAAACAGAAAATGAACCAAATTAATCCTTGATAGATGGTTTATTCTCTTCATAGTGACCGTCCTGATCCACATTTGGAAAATCTTCTGTTGTATCTTCGATGATGATGATGGACGTGGTGGCCCTGCCTGAAGCAGGGGGTTGGAACTTGGTGGTCTTTAAGGTCCCTTCTGACCTAAATATTCTGTGATTTTCCGGACCCCTGTCCAAGGTGCTGAACTGGTGTTTGGGGAAGTTAAAGCAAGGACTGGGCTGGTAAAGTGGATGCCGCTGTAAAACGTCCAGTCTGTAACGAGGAGCACCTTGGCTGAGCTGGGATYTGCCCAAACTCTTCAGAGATGGGGGGCTGGCATCAGTCAGGTGCTCACAGGGACTCGTGGGAGAGTTTATTTGATGAGGCATTTATCTTTTGCTTCTGCTGGTGGGATTTATTTTTAGTGTAACTAATCAAATGAGTGCAGAATGAACCTTTTCAGGAGCAGAAGTAGCTTGATTTATTAAGTGGAATTGTAATCCAACATGAAGCATTTGATTACTCCTCGCATGCACTAATCCTTTTTTTATGAGATCAATTTGCCCCAAATATCTGTACATGGTATTTTTTTGGCAGCCTTTTTCCTTAAGACCTCAAAATGGTATAAATGATGAGCTCCAGCTGTTTCTCATTGTGTGGTTTATTTTCTGACACACAAGGTACTGGATTTTAAGCTTCTCAGATTTTTCCCCAGTAAGTATTATTTAATAGCTATTGCTGCATGAACATTGATTTTAATTTTACCAGAATAAGTGCATTAAAATGTTTACAAGTTGTTATTTATTACCAGCTGCTTCACGAACATTGGAGCTGGTGGTTTTATTTATTTCTGGCTACGGCATAATTAACTCCCTGTGCTTATCTGGAGACTTTCTTGTCAGTTATTCATAGCCTGACTACTTTGTCTGCAATCTTCAAACCATTTACTCTGTGATGTGAAATATTTCAGGGTGTTCTTGCTTTAAGATTTAAAATAATGCCTGGTGGTATTTATAGCAGCTGCTGCACCACCTTTTATCTTCAGCCTAGGGAAGATTGGCTTTATCCACCTTGGGGAATCAGTTGAACTCACCCCCCTGCCATGGTGGTCTTGTAAATACAACAAAAAGTTGCATATAATGAATTATGTATTTATTGGCATGAATTAAGAATTAATTTATCCCTATTTGTGGGTGTATGTGTGCATGGGTATCTCCTTGGTGTGAGTGAGAACATGCTCCCTCTCCGTGCTGAGGCTGGGTTATGACAATCCCTTCATATTCAGCTCAAAATTAAGCAAAAATTATTAAAAGTCATTAAAGACTTTTTCCAGCTTGGTCTTTACATGTGCTTACAGTTTATAGTTGAGCACGTGGTAATTCCACAGTTTAATCACTTTCTGCTCAGATATCAACATTTCAGATATTCAGGAATTTATCAAAATCATTGTGTATCCACCTTAAAGTATTTCCAACAAGGGGAAAAAGAAATACCACACTTCACAGCTGATTATTTTTTCTTATTTCTTTGTTGTTGCCAGCACTTGTCAGATATCAATCAGATGAAGATATGACATGAAACCTGAGGAAATCAGTTTCATTAGGACTGAAGATAATCCTGTTCAGGATCCATCCTTTCCTGCCAGGCCAGGTTCCTCCCCAGGTTCATCCCAGCCCTGTGCAGCACAGATATGGACAGATGTTTTTCTGTCTCATGCATTCCCGAACATCCCCAAGGAGTTTAATTCCCAAGATTCGAGGCCAGCAGGGTTTGAGCAGCCTGACCTGAGCCCAAGCAGAGCCCTCAGGGTTTGTCCATCACCAGCCATCACCATCTGCAGCTGCTGATCAAGGTAATGAGCTGCAGACCACCCAGGGCATCCCAAGCTCAGCTGGGAGGGAAGGCAAGGCCTTCAAGCCCTGCCTCAAAGGAAATTTGATTAATGCAATGGACAGTCAGACTTCAGCAAGGCTGAAAAGAACAAATCAAACCTTGTCCCTTCAGCTGTTGCAGGGAGGGGGAGGTATTTCCCTCTGCTGTGTCCACAACATCCCACGGCAAACCCCACCTGTTAAATTACAGTTGCTTTCCCTCTGCTTGAGGATTCCTTCCCAAATCSCAAACATTGGTCATTCTCTGTGTGTTTGGTCGGTGTTTTTTGCAATTAGAAGATGTTTTGGGATGTCACGGCGGTTTGAGTTGGTTTTTCAYGTAGGAGTAGTGAGAGGAAACTTGTTGGTGCATGTTTTGATCTGCTTTGCTTCCTCCCTAAAATGAAACTTGGCAATGTGATATTTGGAGCTGATGGGGAAGAAATCCCTTCTGGTTCTTCTAATCCATTGTGCAAACTGTGGGGGATTTCCTACCAGGATTCCCTCACACTTTTGATGTCATAACAGAGAGAAATGCCCCCTGAGAAAACTTTTCACCCCAAAATCAACCTCAGTGGTAAATATGAAAATACATGAAAACTTTCAAGTGTTTTTTTAGAGGAATTCAGGGGCAGGGATCATCCAGGGAAGGAGGTTGTGGGATAACCTGAAATGCCCTTAGAGAAGCCTTCCAGAAGGATTTATCTCTCTGAGATCAAAGCTTGCATTGATCCTTCTCTCATGGAGAAGGGCACCACACCCACATGTGTGTAAGAATTCAGGAAATCATGTCCTAGAAAGTATATTCCATCCTGAGTGCTGGGATTTTCTGGGATCTGATGGGATTTTAGYAGGGGCTGAGCAGAACCTGGCCTCTGTGTCTTGTTCCAGAACTGGGGGCTGGATTCAGGTGGGTTTCCAATGGGATGCTGTCCCACCAAAGCAGTGCCTGTCTCTTCATCTTCTTACTGAAGGAAAGGCACAAATGTGATTTTATATCCTATTTCTGATGAATCTGTGTGGTTAAGCAGTGGTTCCAGCTCACACAAGCATTCCCACTTGGAAGAATTTCCTGCCTGGCATTTCTTTCATAACTCTGTTCCAAAGCTGCTTTACTGAGAAGGTTATTCTGGTAATTTTTTATTTCTTTTTTTTTTTCTTTCGGCAAATAAACTATTTTTGAAAAACAGCTCCTTCCTAAGGGCAGCCAAGTGTCAAAGGCAGAGTYATGGATGGTGTCAGCTGCATGTGGAAGCCCACGCTCCATTTACTCATTCCAGCTGTGGGAGCTTGGCTGTGCAAACTCCGAGCGCTGCTTGTGTACCTGTCACTGCAGAGCTTTTAATGAACATTGATCATGTTCATCCAGACCTTGATTTGAATCAAGTGGATGGAAAGTCATTTTTAAAAGCACACTGTGAAGTTTTTGTTTTGTAGTGGTGTAGAGTGTTKAGGATGAACCTGAAAAAAAAAATCATCCCAGCTTTGAAAATTCTTGCTGGGTGAGGGAGGATCTGCACATTCAGTGTGGTCATCTCAGAAGGTTCATTTATAATTTAAAGTAATTTTTCAGCACAGTGTGTATTTATATTTACTTTTACAGAGAGAATTATTAAGGTTGGAAAAGACCTCCAAGATCAAGACCAAGACTTTTAATTAGTTTTAAAACCCCAGTAGTTTAAAATTGCCTTTAAATATTCCCTTTGGGAAAACAGCTCTGGTTGTTTATGCAGCTCTGGGTTACATAATTTGAGGAAATAACCTTTATCTCTTCGCTTGGCTGAGCAGCCTGGCCCACCAGACTCCTTCTGCTGTTGTAGGTGATGGAAAATRTGAAATGCTGGAGTGCTGGGCTGCCAGATTCCTGCTGAGAGGGATGGACCTGGAGAGTTGTGCCCTGGAGCACTGGGAGCGGACAGATGGGACCCATTTAATGCCCWGCACGGTCCCACCCCCAGGAGCTGCTCCCTCCTTTGTAGGGCACAGTTGGCTCCAGGTGTCCCTTGGGAAGGACAGAGTGACCCCAGGGTGTGACCACAGCAGAGCTTTCGGGAAACCCACAGCCATCAAATGATTTTTGGGAATCCCAGAKAGAAGAAATTGTTGAGTGGTGTAAAACTGCCATGTTCATTTTGAGTCTCATTTCATTAAATGTCCATTTCTGCATGGGCTGTTTGGGTGAAAGTATCTGAAATAGAAGTGGTTACAGTGGTTGCTTAAAAGCCTAATTTTATTGCAGCTCTAGAGAAAAAAAACCCATAAATAAAATCTTTCTAACCAAATTCAGTGCAAGTTTCCTAATTGAAAGAAACAACTTATTGCAGGAGGAAAATATTGAGTATTTTTATTGTAATAAAAACTTCACAATGTTTAGCTTAAAACAAAGACTCCAGTGAAGTCTGCAAGCAAATAAATTGATCTGCAGGCTCTGCATTTGTGGTGAGCMGAGTAAAAAGAAAGAAATCTATAGGTCATTCCTGCAAGAATAAAGCTAATATTAGCCTAGGAGTCACTCTTAAATGCTGTTTACATAATGATCTTGGAAGGTGCTGAGCTTTACAATTTAATTGTGCATTTGAAGGTAGAATCCTTACAAAATAGATGGTTTCATTCCTTTAGGGACTAAGAATACAATGTAAGAGAGTCTAAGCTTGGGGTTTTTTTTCCTCCTTATTTTCCTTTTCAAATTATTTTACCAATAACCCTTTGACTCTGGGATGTGTGGAAGACAGGGAATATCAAAGAAGAGCAATCAGGTGCTAAGCCTACTTAACCAACCTTTAACTTGCAGCATCTGCTGTATTTTTARTCTGATAGGAGCAGAATTATCATTCCCAGTAATTTGATAAGTGTTGTCATTTTCCTTTGAAGAACTTATTTTAATATTTTTTTTATCAGCACACCTGCTCCCTCGAGAGTAAACCAGCAAGTAATTTATGCAGTGAAAATCCTTGCCAGTTTTTAAGTGAGAATAAATATTTCTGAGATGCTCATGGTTATAAAACTTGATGGTTTGCCCACAGATCTTCTCCTCTTTTCACTGTTGTGCAGTGGTGTCAGTTTGAGATGTGATAGCCGGATCTTTGGGATTTTTCCAAAGAATCCTTAGAAAAAGTTCATCAAATTGAAGTTCAGCTCTTCCTTAGCTTTGAAGTGCTGTTGTGTGGTTTTTTGGGCTTTCATTGCTGATGGAGAGAGCAGGATAAAGCTGCCCTGGTGCTGGGCATGCCAGAGATCACTGGAGTGGGGAATCTCCCCAGTGGGGCTGGAGATGCCTTCTCGTGGAATGTTGTGGGGACGTGTGGAAATCGTGTCCTGCTCCGGAGCCTTTGGTTTCCACCTGAGAGCTCAGCACAGCAGTTTCTTGTCCTGACTTCCCTTTGTTTCAAATAATTTCTCAATGCCTTCAGCGCCACCCCACACAAAGGTGAGGGGCAAAAGTCCCCTGGAGTCTCTTCCAGCAGTGATTGTCCACTTCTGATCCCTGAGGATGATCAACCAAATCTACAGCTTTTCAAKTCTGACAAACAAAAACCACTTTATTTTTGTGCTTATTTGCTTTGCTGCCATGAGAACGAGCTGCCCTTCCCCTTTGGGGGCAGATTTATGAAAAGAYCTTTTTGGTGATCCAGATAGGAMCAATGTTGTAAWGGAGAATTTTATCCCTTTGGGGACAGATTTATGAAAAKATCTTTTTGRTGATCCAGGTAGRACCAACGTTGTRAAGGAGAATTTTACCCCTGGAATGTTTGGTGCTAGAAATCCACRCGGAGCTGTTTGTGTGGGGAGGGGCAGGATCTGAGATGATCTCTGAGRAGGGAATGGTTGCTCGGGGAGGCAGAGAGCTGCAGGTTATCAGCCCGTGGGTTGGTCCCACAGTGAGGACTGAGAACATCAGGCTTGTGTTGGGCTGTGTGTGGAGCAAACCCCTGATGCAGGCAGAGGTGTTTGCTCAAAGCATCCCCCAGTGCAGGCAGAGAACGGTGCTTGCTCAGGAATGTGAGGTTTTTACTGCTCTTTTCCTCTTTTATTTTCTACTCCTTATTTTCTTTAGTCCTCTCCTCCAACCATGAGATCTGTTAATGCCACAATGGATTTTTTGTGTCTTTGGAAACAAGAAGCTGTGCCCACAACTTCCCTGAAATTCCCTACAAATCATAACCACAGCAATCACCCCAGCCTCTCTCATCATGGCATGCCCAAGTGGAAATGCTCTTTCAGAGCTGTTATTTTAGATGGAATTTGGCACTGCTCAAGGCAGGATGCCCCTGATGGGCAGCCAGGACAGGAGGAGGTTGGATGGGCTCTGTCTCCTGCAGTGGTGGGGCTGATTAAGGGTTTTGTCATCCCCAAAGACCCCTGGGGCTCAGACTGACAGGGCTGGGCTGTTCTGTGTTCTGCTCCTCTGCACCTGTGTGTTCATTCCTCCCCTGGTTGTATTCAGTGAGAGAGGAGAATATTAAACACCAATAAATGARCTGGGTCACGTGTGCGGTGTTCAACACACACAGATATTGAGAGAAAGCTTTGTTGTTACATAAAATAAAAGTAAATATTCTGTCCAGCTCTCCAGCTTTCCCCTGAAGGTTGGAAGGGAGGCAGAGATCAATCATTGATAAAGATGGCCTGTGGCAGTGGGTAGATGAGACTGTCAAAGCAACAAAACACACAAAACTGCTAAAATATTGTCGTTCTTAGAGACTTCTGCTTTAAAATCTTTGATTTCTGCACCCTCAGGCTCCCAGTTCTTCTGTAGCCTGGAGAGGTCTCAGACCCTGAGTGCATTTTTTAATGCCTGTAGTTTTTTGCAGAAAACAGGTTGGGAAAAGAGCTTGTGAAGAGGGAGAACCTTCCCTTTCTTCTTCCTTGACTTTCTATGCCTGCTGCCAGAGGGGAAAGTGCTTTTAGGAACATCYTCTAGCAGCAGGTAAATGAAATTATCAATAGAGTGTACAGCAAAGCACACTCAAATATTTAATATTGGATTCATGAGGATTGGAGTCACGTTTTCCTCCCAAAATTCTGCTCAGCTGTTGTGGCTGGGGTTGGCTGAATGCAGCTGTGCTCAGCTGGCCTGGGCCTTAAAAAAGAGACATTCATGTTTTCTGTGCCTTGCTGGGAATTTCAGGAGTCTCAGGGAGAGCTGGGGAGCCAGTTGCCCAAATGATGTGTCTGTGTGTAAGATATTCCATGTTTCATTCCTTACCTGACTCACAGACAGCTGAGAGAGCCCTGAATGTAAATAAGATTTGGAGKGTCCTCCCAAGTCCTCAGATGTTCATGGCTGCACCCCTGAAGTTCACAACACAGGGTTTATTTTCTGTTTGATTTTCTTCCTAAGTCCTAAAGGAATTAAAAGCTAACCCTCAGTTAATCTGAATGAGGAGTCACCAGTGCAGGCACCACGTGAAATACAGTTTTTATTTACATGTTTTCCTCCAATGAGCTGCTGAAGCAATTTATTTGCCTAAGTTATAAAGCAGTGGAAATAGAAATGACAAACTACCGGTACAGCACAGAGCAAATGTTATTTTGGAGTCCTCTCCACTTCCTAGAGCTGATTTATGGGCTCCTTTCTGGYTGCTGGGGTGGCCCATCCTAAAGACAGGAGGAAATGGTGCAAGAAATGGTTGAATTTGTAACAGGAGCCTGAGGTTTCTGTGATCCCCTGCTCCCAACCATCCATCCTCCTCTCTCCTCCACTGAGGTTTTGAAGTAGGGAAGGAATTTGGAGAGACAAAATTCAGAGCTAAATGGTGATTTTACAAACTCCCTGTGTGATGCTGAAGTGGTGCTTCCTGTACTTAAAAATGAAATGGTGCAGCGAGGAGTTGGCTTCAAGAGAAAAAATAAATCAAAGTAAATAAAAAAAAATTAAGCTTCCTTATGCCTGGCTGTCAAAAGTTTTGAGTGAATAAACCAGTTTTAACATTGTTAAATGCASTTCATGGCATCTTTCCTGTGAAGCGCTGCTTAAAACAAACAGTTTTTCACTGACGGCATAAAAATTGTTTCCCTAACATGCCCAGAGGTGAAATGACTGCCTGGAGGAAATAAAGCTGGCAGATTTTTTCTCTCCAAGTGCAGAAAGTCTTGGGGCTGTAAAAGCTGTTGTGTGGTTTAACTAATTTCCTTTAAACTGACAGGAACAGCAAAGCAGAGGATGTATTTTCCCTGGTGAGCTGGTATTTGGGGTTGTTTATGAGCTCCTGCAAATTGTCACTTCAGGAAAGCAAAACAGGAGGAGGATATGCAGGGGAGCAGAGATGGGCTGGGTGTGGAAACTGCACTTTGTACAGGGCCTAAAAATACTGGTAAGGCAGTGTGGGAAGTGGCATTTTGCTAGGGCTGAGCGAACTATCCCAGAACAAAAATGCCATCCTTGAGCTCTTTCTGTTCCCTGCCCTTTGCTCCATCCCTGGAGCGTTTTCCCTCCTCTCTGCTTCAGCACCAGGTGAGGTTCTCGTGGTGAGCAAGTGAGGGAGGGATTTTGATTTCCCCAGGTGCCTGCAGGGATTAGAATTGGAAATCAGAAATTGGAATAAGAGACCGGACTCCCCTGAGGTTTGTCCTTGGTAAAACCATTCTCCATCCTCTCACCAGAACCCAGTAAAACCCAAATATCCCAAGAGCTGCCCTGTTCATCCTTGCTCTGTTTGAATGGAGAGTGGCTGATGTTGAACTTGCATCCAGGAGTGTGATCCTGATTAAAAAATAAATGGGAATTATTAATTCTTGGTGGCAGCATCTGCCTGGGTAACATCCTGCTCCCTGAGCTGGATCAGGGGAGGAAGAGCAGAGCATTCCCATCCCTCTCATTCCTTAACCCCTGCCTGAAGTCTCTTTTGTCACTTCAGGCATAAGAGCTGGGTATTTGGAGGTCATTGAGAGAGGTGGCACAACCCCAGAAGCCACCTTGATCTTTTTCTTGAGCTGCTGGTGAATGGTCTTGGACAGAAGAAAAAGGAATTTAAGGTCTGGAGGTCTTTACAGGGATTTAACATGAGGATTGTGTATTCCCAAGGGATGCTGAGGAGGTGAAGGCTGGAGCTCCATGAACCAAACAGAATTTGGGAGGTTGGGGTGCTGTGGCAGCACTGAAATAATCTGTGAGGAGCATTAGCAGTGTTCTGCTGAGAGAATATTCTGGGAGAATGTTTAATCTCAGGAATGACCACTGGATCATTTATTCACCTGATTTACAAATATTTTTATGGAAAACACTTGAGGTTTTAATCAGGCACTCCATAAACAATTTCTGTATCTCAGTGCTGAGAAGTTTAATGGAAATCTGGGCATTTGGGAATATTTTATTCACATTTAGGAGCTATTTCCACTCTTTGGGCACCTGCACAGCTGTTGGAAAGAAAAGTGGGGACACCCCTGCCTGATCCCTTTTTCTTCATGGAGAGTTTGGATTGGATATTTAAAATTTTGTTTCAATTACTGTTGAGATGCTGTGCATTTGTACATGGCACAATCTTAACAGGGTTTTTTGACATTACTTTGATTCTTCAAATGCATTTCCAAATTTTAAAGGATTTTTAAAACCTTTCCAGAAGGTTTTAGAAGCAATGCAGATGATCCTGCCTGAGATTGTCCACTCGCTGCTTTTCCAAAAGTTTTCAGTCTTCCCAAAGAAATCCAAGTTTCAGTAAATCCCCAGTTTCCAAGGAACTGCTTCAAAATTCTCTTTATCATTTATTCTGCCACTCCCAACACACCTTGGTAGGTGTTATATAAACGCATAGTAATCTTTGCCAACATAGGAAAACTAAATCAGTTTGTTGGAATTTGTGGAGAAAAATAATTGGATGGAAAYAAAACACTATCCTCAGATAATTTTTCTGATTTGTTCCTTTTCCCCTTCCATAGSATCCATTTTATTTTTTTTCTGGTCTTCCATGCAAGAGAATAATTGGGATTTGAGATGAGTTGTGCCTGTGTTGTTCCATTCTGGATTTTCATTTAGGTATCTCATAAAAYCCCTGTAGGTTGTTGCAGTTTCTTACCCTTTTCTATGCTAATAACAGGAGGGGAGAAAATAAACAATTAAGACAAATGAATTAATTCCTGTCTCAATACTGTGTATTAGGAAAACAGTTCAGGGGAACAAATGGACATAGATTTGAATTTTTGAATAAATATTAATAATAGTTACAGCAACAATAAAGAAAAAACTGAGCGTAAGGGAATTAAAGTGACCTTGAATGCAGGTACATTATTACTGTATAGACACTGTTTGACTTTAATTTTTATTAATGTAGATAATGGCTTACATGGGCCTTATGGCTGCATTACCAGTGCTCTAAAATTTAATTAGATTTTTAGAGCAGCTGTTAATGTCTTCTCCAGGATTATATCATTCAGGGGTAGTGTCAGAAAACTTCAGGCATTTCATTAGACTCAGAAGAAACTGAAATGAGGTATTTTGTCCACAAAACTACCCTGAATTCCTGAGTCTTTCTCATAACAAGCCATTGAAATTGCATTTATTTTATCCTTGCACTGCAGAGGGTGGATAACACACTAAGCTACAGGGAGAAAAAGGCTGGCTGGGAAATATTATACAAAGGTTTGTAGGATTTGGAGTTTTTTGGTTTTTTTTTTGCTTTGGCAGACCCAAGATTCAGTCAGTGACAGTAACTTGGAAGAAGCCCATTTTTAAGTGAACACAAGGCAGGAATAAATGTCCTCACCATGGTGGAATATAAATGAAAGTGTTTTATTTTAATGACAAAAGAAAGGAGGAGTTGGTGTTTTTTATTGTCCTGTCCACCAAAAATATAATTACGACAGGAATGCAGCAGGATCTTTAYTTTTGTAGCTAACTCAAGAGAATTTTGTGAAGAAGCAGCCATGGTGGTCCTGGAGAAAAGGTTTTAGAGTTGATCCAATTCCAGGCAATGAAGCAAACCTCAGTTCAAAAGCTGAGAGCTGATATTTCAGCCTGGTGTAATTCAGGTGGAGCAGAGTCACCCAAGAGTGGTACCAGGGATGCTTGGTGTGCACGAGAGGGTGGCCAGGAGGAGCTGTGAATGGAAAGTTCACATTYTGGCAGCATTTTCTGAGACATCTGTGTAAAAGATGTGGGKTTTTAAATGGCTGATGTGTGGTTTGAGGTGGGTATGATGCCTCAGGTTTTAGCTTTTCTATTTTTCACATTCTGTGCTGCTTTAGTGTGTGGGTCTGGGCTCCATATCAGGGCATGGTGAGCTCTGTGCACAGAGCAGGGAGACAAAACAATTCCTGCTCCAGCTGGGCACCAAGGACAAATGATCCAAATCTCAGCCCCAGAGCACAAACACCGTGGGCTGGAGAGAGGAAAACAAGCAGGGTGGGACTGCAGGGGCTAAAGCTGGGATGGGACAATGAACTGCAAGGTGCAAATGGAGCAGAACTGATCCCAGGGACAGACCCCGTGCCCGCTGGTGCATTTTGGGGCCATTTTGGTTCATCYTGGGTGCAGCCCTGGCTGGGCTCTTGTGCTGCCCAGGGTGGATCCATGGAGGAGATCCTTTGAATCAATCCCTGCTTTATTCTGTGACTCTGYCCAGCCTGCACAGGGCACCATGCAGAGGCCCAGGGYTCAGCCTGGGGTGGGTTTGTGTCCCTGGCTGCACCCACTGGCCCTGGGGCTGGATCATCCTTCTCCCAACCCCTTGGAGATACCAGGATGACAATCCATGCATGGAAAAGGCACAGGAAATGATTTTAAGGTGTTTTGTTCTAGGTTTGGCCCTCACCAGCACGTGCAGCTTYCCCAGTAATGTTTTGCTGTCACCCAGGGAAGAGCTGGAAACCTTTGCTGCCTCCCCAGTTCCATCAGGCTGGGAATTATCCACCAGTGAACTTCTGAAGTCTTCCCCAAGACTGGATTTAGGGCTGTAAATTGTCCTTGTTTATGGGAGAAACTTCAGAGGTGGCTGTTTGGGCTCCTGGCTCAACCCAGGATCACTTTTCCTTTCACTCTCCTTTGGTTACTTGGGAGCAGCTTTCAGAGCAGTTTTTCTGGAAATGTTTGAGGGCTCTAAGGCAAGACATGATGCAGRATATCTTTAAAACATATTTAGGGGAAAAGTGCCAAAGATAAAAACCTGGGATTATGTGATGAGTAGGAAAGAGGTGCCTCATCCAGGGTGAGGCTCTGTTGCAAAGCAAACCTCTCTGTAAAAGGAGAATTTTTGGGAGGTTTGCTGCTGTTGCCTGTTAACATGTATTTAACTTACATTCCACCTGTCAATGAGGGGGATGAAGAAAGTGAATTTTTCTGGCTTGGTAAAGGTTGAATTTSAGTATTTATCTTATCAGGGTGGTGATGAGAGTGAGTGTTACTGTGCAGGGTGGAGATRTGAATGGATCAGAGGATGAGATGTGCGGGGAAAAGAAATTATAATGATGAATGGCAGTGACCTAATTTATGAAACAATCCTCTGGTATCAAGCAATTCACTAATTTGTAATTATATGATGAACTGGCCAGGAACAAAACCAATCCTGTCAGAATCCTCAAAAGCCATCAGGGATTCCTGTCAGAAATCAAAAGGCACCAGGAGCTGCTGCAGGTTTGAGCAGCCCCGGTGCTGTGCAGCTCCTCCCAGTGCTCCACACGGGAATGCAGAGCTGGAAATGAGGATCCAAACCCAGTTCCAGTCCTTAATGACGGAGTTAACCAGCAGAGGGGTGAGGAAAGGGTTTCTGGCATGTCAGGAATTCTCTCCAAGCCCTGAAGGAGAAAGCTCCCAGGCATGTTTGCTGAAGGGCTTCAGTGTGGAAAGGTGCCTGCGGAGCAGGGATGGGGTTCAGAGGGAGCAGACACCTGAGAGGCACTGGTGCTGCTCCTTGGTCTGCTCTCTGTGCCACAGACTCGTAGAAATGAAAATAAATAAGGAAAAGTGGCTGTTCTAATCATTAGGAACTTTATTCTTGGTGAAATGCAGCTCTTCGGGAACTCACAAAACCTGCAGTGAGTAACTCTGGGCTAATCTGGTGTTGCTGGAGTCCTGTGAAGCAGCTGGAGGTGGAAGGCAGATGGGTTTGGATGGATTTTGGTGGTTTTGGATCTTTTTGGTGGTTTTTGCGGGTCCTGAGGAGCAGTGGGAGCATCAGGGGCAGCCCTGAGGGATGGGCTGGTTGCAAGGAGCAGGATGTGCAGCAGAACCTCCCCTGGGTGCTGCAGTCCCCCCAGAGCTGCTGCAGCCTTGCCTTTCACCCTGCTGAGAGCCAGGTGGGGTGGTGGCTCAGGAAAGGGCAGGGGAATGTTCATTAGCCAGGGAAAATCAGCATCCAGCCCAGCCTTTATTCATGGATTGATTGATTGATTTAAATGAAGGCCAGGCCGCTTGGTTCCCACATCATTCCACATGAAGGGTGACTCTGCCCAGGAATTTTTCCTTTAAAAATGTTGCATCAACACCTGAGATGCCCAAGGCACTGGGAGAGGCRGGGACAGAAATGCTGTGTTTATTTTGAGGTGGGTGTAGCAGTTTATTTTGAGGTGAGTGAGCTGCTCCTCCTCACTCAGGGTTGACAGCTTCATTGAATAATCCTTAAAAACTAATCTCCAGTGCTTGGAAAATGGGGAATTTCTTGGGTACCTGTGTCTTTAGGCACTAATGTTTTTAGGATTTTGTTTTCTAAGCCTGAGGAAGTTTGGTGTAATTGGATTAAGGGATTTCTGTAGCTGCAGGGTGAGCTCTGTCCATAAATGGATCCAACACCTCTGGAAAGGATCCCTCACCCCTGAGGGCTTTTCCTGCATTTCAAACGTAAATAAAAATCATTTTAAAATCAAAGAAATCTTCTCTGTAGTTAGTAGAATTTCCAAAAACATGGTTAATCCTAAAGAGCTTTTCTATTTGATGTTTAATAGAGCTGAGTTAATAATTCATAATTTAATGTATCTGATTAATTTTGCCTCTTTTTCTCAGAATGTCTTCAAAGCACATAACAATTATCTCAAATGTACTTATTCAGAATGACTTGGTGACCTCTCTTTCTAGATCACTTATTCCTGATTCAATTTCTCATAGCACTGCACAATTTCTATTGGCTGTCGTTCATTATTTCCCTGCTAATTGAGTAATCACAAATCCAGTTWAAAAAATAAATAAAGAACGACCCTCTGGCAAGAAGAAATACTAAAACTGGATTAAAAATTCCTTTTGTCCAAGGCCTTGCTGCCTTGGAAAAACCTTCCTCCAGCTGAGGAAGACTCAGTGCTCATGTAAGAAAAACAACTGATGAAATCCAGTTGTCCTGGGAATTTGCAGTGCTTTTTTTATCCAAGTGATGATCTGACTCTATAAATTGTATAAAGATAATTAACCTGTGCCAGCAGATGCAAAGCTCTTAATATCAAGAAGTAGATTTGCATAATATATTGCTAAGTGCATGTGTTTATTTCAGTAAAGTTCAGGAATTACACTAGAATTACGCCAGGGCTGAGCTGCCCAGCAGTGCCTGTGGCTCATTAGGGGCAGATTTTCCCCTTTTATTTCAATGTGTTCTTTATTTTTAAAATATAAAAAAAACCCTTAGTAGTGAAATAGAGGCTTTAATGTGCTGGATTCATTAAAATTAAGGATTTTATTTGGCTGTTAGCTTTCTTCCCCTCTCCCTGTCAGTCTGTGGTGTCATTTGAGGTGGCCATGCCAGCCCAGCAAAGCAGTTTGTTAATGAATTTCCCACAAATTAATTTTCTCCATTACCACAGCCTCGATAAACACGAGCAATTATTTTATGTGGACCAGAAATAAGAGAGATAATAACAACAACTTACTGGACTTTAGTTTGTGGAATTAAAAGTACTTGTCTTTTGGCCTTTTTTCATTAGGGGCTCTTCCAAATGATTGCAAATAAAGGAATGGGGGAAAGCAGGAATTGCTGGATACAACAATTTTAGGAAATAAAGGAATGGGGGAAAGCAGGAATTGCTGGATACAGCAATTTTGGCTTAGGCTGTTGATTTAGCCTAATTTTGTTTCCATATAACACTGAATTTTGTTGTCTTAGACCTATTGATACCTTTAAGTGGCTTTTTTTTTTTTATTTGTAGTCACATCTTAATTTTTTTTTCCTAAAAGAAGCTTTTTGTCTCCAAGTGAAGCAACTCAAAGGTGTCAGCACCAAATCTGAWAAATGGACACCCCATGGGTAAGGAAATTATATTGGCTTAATACCTCAGGCAAGTGAGATGCAAWCTCAGCAAAAGAATCCACAAGGAGCAGGAGGAAATAAGGGATTAACATTTGAGGAAAAAAGGGATTAACAGATTGAGGAAAAAAGGGATCAACACCTTCCCTGTAGCTCTGGGGGGAGGAAATTGTCTTCAGTGCCTTTATGGAGGTTCAAAACCCCGAGTGAGGTGATTTGTAGTGTGCATTTCAGGAATATTTTTATAGAAATATTTTTATAGAAACTAAWATATTTATAGAATATTTTAATAGAAATTAATGGAGTCAAGCTTTATTAGTTCCAAGCTTTATTAGCTTTAAAGGGAAATTTGGATCATGGAATCACAGAATGCTTTGAGTCAAAGGGGAATTTAAAGATCATGGACACCTCCCACTGTCCCAGGTGCTCCAGCCCCAATGTCCAACCCGGCCTTGGGCACTGCCAGGGATCCAGGGGCAGCCCCAGCTGCTCTGGGCACCTGTGCCAGTTTCTATCTCTATTTATTTATATTGGCTCCCCCAAGTTTTACACAGTGGCAGAGGTAGAGAAGGGATTCTTCCCAGGAATGTTAATTTGGTTTTAATTTAACAATCTTCAGAATTTAATGGTAAAGTTAAAAAAGACAGATTTGGTCGCTGGGCTTTGCCTGGGGATTTCAGGTTGGGTATAAATGGCTGTGGGAAGAATCAGGGAGTCACAGAATCAGAATGGTTTGGGTTGGAAGGGTCCCTAAAGATCATTGATTTCCAGCCCCATCCATGGCAGGGACACCTTTTACTATCCCAGGTTTTTTCAGTTCTGTCCAGTCTGGCCTTGGGCACTGCCAGGGGCAGCCCCAGCTGCTCTGGGCACCTCCCAGGGAACAATTCCTGCCCAGGATCCCATCCAGCCCTGCCCTGGAAGTGCTGAGACATTGGGCAGGACGCCCAGGCTGTCTGTGCCTGCCCTGCTCAGGTGGTTTGGATTTGGTGTCCCAAACCCACAGCATCCCTCGTGCTCTGCTGGGATTTGTGGCAGCTCTTGGAGGGAGCTGTGGACCTTGGGCTCTGTCCCCACAGCCAGCCCTGTGCAGGATTTTGGGATGTCTCTGCCAGAGGAGAGGGCAGAGCCCTCTGCTGAGCCCCAGCCCTGCTCTCCTGCCTCTGCTGAACAAAGAATGCAGAATTTGAGCACAGAATTTGGAATATTAACCCCAAAATCAAGACACGTAGATATGGAAATAATTCCCCTCATTCCTCTGTGTGATTTTGAGGAATATAAGAAATCCCATAAGGGATCATAAAGCTATTTTTACATAAAACCTGACTGCAATAACTKCAGGTGTAATTGGATCCTCTGCTGAAGGACTTCTTGGTGTTGTTTTTATTTATTTTAGGCAGCYTTCTTTAGGAAATGCTGTTCACAAAAGGCAGTGTCACGTAATGTTAAACAAAAAATAAATTTTCTGCTTTCACCTTGAGGGATTTTGGAAGTTCCAAATTATAAAAGCTGTAATAACTTCCATTTAGAAGGCTTYTGACAGGAGGGAAATGAAAAACGAGGAGAGAATGCTTCCACAGAAAGTCATTCCAGCTCATTTTTATAAACAAAACACACCAACTGTGTAAAGCAGAAATAGCAACGTTTTCTTTGCTTTTTCTGAATGCCTGGCTTCAAACCCTCCGTCCTGAAGCTACTGAAGGACTTGTGGGGATGGTAATGCTCAGAGAAATTCCAGCAGCCCACACAGCTCCCATCTGCTTGGAACAGAAGCACAGCCTGCATCAGACATTAATAACAATGTTTAGCTGGGGGGGAGAAGGGAGGATATTTTGGGCCAGTTTAGGCTGAAACTGTGGCTTCATTTGGCACTGAGTGTGAATTGGAAATTTGGAAAAGCTAAAAATTCTGGCTGGTGAAAAGTGAATTTTGCTTCGTGTGGGATTTTTTAGGGTTTGGTTTG
Source organism: Cardinalis cardinalis (assembly GCA_014549065.1). Classification (NCBI taxonomy): domain Eukaryota; kingdom Metazoa; phylum Chordata; class Aves; order Passeriformes; family Cardinalidae; genus Cardinalis; species Cardinalis cardinalis. Next base: position 1,002,475 of record JACDOX010000232.1, read on the forward strand.
GTTTTGGTGGTTTTCTGTTGTTGCTGTTTTGTTTTGGGGCTTTTTGTTGTTTCCTGTTTGTTTGGGGTTTTTTTGGGGCAGAGAAGTTGGGGGTTTTTTTGGATGCATTTAAAGAAACTATTTGTGATACTTTCCCTCGTTTCCAGTAGAGCCAGAGTGARTGGGATAGAAGGATTTAAAGCAAATAATATAGGTTTAAGAGGCTAATTACAAWAATCCTACTGTAAACTTCCTAATGCTCTTTGGAGGGAGGAGTTTTCTGGCTCTTTTTGCTGCAAACTTTTACCATTTGAGAGTGCCTGAGTCCATCAGCCCCGAGATCGTTGTGGGCAAGGTCAGGAGCATCAAGTGTGCAGGTAGTTTGTAACTGGCTGGCTGCAGCAAACAGCAGGGAATTCAATCTGTTCCCTGCACTTGGCCGRGCTAAACCCACACTCCACAGAGCCACTGGAGCATGGAAAGGTTGCTAATCCCTCTGCAGTAATTATTGCAGGTGTGCCCTGCTCCTGTCAGAGGGGACACTGGGCTCTTGATGAACTTCAGTGTTACTAATGGCTTTTTTCCCTATTAATAAAGCACATTTTGACATTCAGAGACTTTGCTTTGCAGTAGGGGAAGGGTGGCTTGGAAAAATCTTTAAAAAAGTTGTTCTGATAATCAGTGATGTTCTTGGGAGCTGGGGATGATTCCAGCAGAGCTGCCTGAAATGTGTCAGTGTTTGTCCAGGGGAGTTGTGCTCTCACTGTGTTGTTGGGAGAGGGGAATAAAGATGTGGACAGCTGCAAATCCAGAGTTTGAAAGTGCTTGGAATTCATGTGGTTTGAGAGGAGGAATCACTTTCACTCTGGTAGTAGAAAATGACTGCTCCTGAGAAACTTAAATGCTAGAGAATTCTGATTTTGGGGCATGAGGGAGAGGGAAGCCAAAGCACAGCATTGTCTCTTCTCTTTAAGATTCATTTTTAACCTGCTAGCCCTTATTTCCTGGGTGAAATCTCTTCCCTCAAAGCATTGTTTTTATTTTTCAGAGAACTTTGCATTTGATACTCTGGTAATGCCCCTCTCTCCTTCCTACAGATGACACTATCAATTCCATCAAGTTATATTGAATCATTGCRAATTCTTTCCATGCCAGGCATAAATTAATGGTTTTATTTTTCTCATGTAATGGATCATAAAGAGGAAATCAGCTGTAATCTATTTATGTGATGTAACCTATTCAGAGGTCTTAGTGTTTTATTATTTTCAGATAAACCAGTGGTAGTTGATGAACTGGAATTGCTGTCCTGAGATTGTCATGTTCACCAGCTCCTAAAAAATACTCATTATCTGTGACTTTGCATCTTTGAGTTCTTCTTTTAGGTGTAGAACACCAAATTAAGAGACCTTTACCCACTTCAGCAAACAGGGACAGGGAGAAGTTTTGTGCTTTGCGTGAGCACTGGGCTGTGTTTGGGTGGGATTTGTGTTGGTCCCTCCATGCATCCAGGTTTAAATGTGGATTCCAGATGTTCCAAGGGCTGGCAGCTCCCTGGCTTTGTGCTCCCTGCCCACTGTTTTGTTAAGGCCTGAGATAAGCATGTTTCATTTATATATTTTCTAAAGCTATAGTTTCAAAGACCCTTACTACAAGCAGTATTCTGAAATTATACTTCAAAGGTTATTATTGCAAAACTCTTTAAGGCTTACCTGCAAGCAGAAAGTTCCTGTCAAAAAGCAACATCTTAAAACTTTAATTCAAATGCTCCTAAATTAAGACTTATAAAAGTTAATTGTGAACAAAGGATAGGTTTAAAGGCCTTTTTCCATGCTTTACTTTCCTCAGTTATTATTAGAATTCATCTTTATAACTGTCCCATGGTTGGTTTCCACACATCTCACAATCACAAATACACACATTTCCTGTATGTACCTGACACCAAACACAGCTTTGCATTTCACAAAGGCACAAATCATTCAAATCTTCACGTTTTGAGCTTTGCTGGCTTGCAGGAGCTGCTCCTTTGTGCAGCCTTGGCTCTGCACAGGTTATTTATCCTCTGTTCCGAGATATTTGCAGACTGACAAACTGCTCTGTTTAGTTTGCTGGAGCGATGAACCAGTTCTCTCAGCAGTTCAATATTTTGTGATCATCTCAGGAATGTTTTCTGTTGGGGTTTTAATGGCAGAGAAATACAGGCAGCATTAAGAGGATGAGCTGCACTGAGCATCCCTGCTCTGCCTTTGATGACTCTGATCCATTTGGGAAGTCAACAAAGATGGAAGAGAGAATAAATCTGCCCTTCCATGGCCATCTTTATACAGGCTAAAATAACACATAGGGTAATTTTCCTTCTTTTTCTGAAGCTAAGTGCTTTTTTGTGGATCTCCAGCCTGAGTTTTTCACTCCTGCAGTACATCCTTGGAGCTGATAGCTCTCATCTTTTATGGCAGAAATTGCTGAAGCTGAGTAATTAAAGTTATTCTTGACTTCTCTTATTTACTGGAAACGACTGAGCTGAATCATAAAAGACTGAGGATTGTACTCTGAATGGTTTCCTGGATACTTTGCTGCTAGCAAGTAATTCCTTAATGGCATATCCACAACAACAACAACAAATGTTCTGGAATGGAATCTGACACTCGTGCTCTTTATTCCCTGGACTGATCCCTGGTGGTTGCACACCAAGGAAGTGCTGCTTTGCCAGGGTGCTGTCAAACCTTTTCCATGGTTTTGGCTTTCTAAATATTATTTAAAATTTTAAAGTAAAAATAATTTTAAAAATTATTAAAATTTTAAATATATTTTAAAGTTTTCCAATATTACTTCAATATTATTTAAAATCTACCATTAAAAAATTGAGTTTTGGTTTCTACAACACCCTCATCCTCTTTTTTTTTTTTTTGTGCACTCCACAGCTTCACTTTCCCATCTTTTGCAGGCTGGAGCAGGTGCAGTGTGAGAGCATCACCTAACAGGCAGCACAGTCATTCCCTGGGGTGGCATGAAGGAAATGAAATGAAATTCACAAATATGGGTGACTAAATTAAAAAAAAAAAAATTATTGTCCTGCAGTAGGGTTCCTCCAAATTGTCCCACTCATTTTGGTTGAGGTGGCTTAGCTTGTGTCCAAGAAATAAAGGAGCTTGTTATTGCAAAAAACAAAAAAATTCTTTTCTCCCCGACCAGTGAACTTTTGTGAGAAACCAGTTTTCTGTGAGCTCAGCCTGGAGGATGCTAAACCATTTAAAAAAGCACAACCACAGATTGTGATGCTCTGTGTAGTTTATTAATCACAGAGGGTTTTTCTTTTTTCCTCACCTTATTCCTCACTTATTTTTCAGACTCTCAGAGGGGTTTGGGTTGGAAGGGACCTTAAAGATCATTGAGTTCCAACTGGATATACACCAAGTCCCAAACTGGTGTCATTTATTAAYCACAGGATCAGCTTTTCCTCACCTGGATTCCTTAATTATTTCTGTTTTAATTTCCTCACTCTCAGACTCTCCAGGAGCACAGGCTCCTTCAGGCAAGGACAGAAATGTCACTGCAAAGCTGATTTGCTCCCAACAGGAAAATCTACCCTTGATCACAGAGACAGAAACCGAAAAAAACCAACAATTTGGAAAAACACAGCAGTTTTAGCAAAGTTTGCTGGGTGTAAAGTTGCTTTTAGGGGAGGGTTTTACTTTTAGGAAAGGAATTATTTGGCTTTATACAGGAGGGGTGTGGGAGGGAGCACTCCCAGGRTGATGCCACCCAGAGAAGGAAGCAGCTCTGTCCCCACTTTCGTGGTGTTTGTGTTAATACAAATCACTCCTGTCTCCCTCTCAGCCTCCCCAGGCATTGGCACACTGCTCCAATATTGGGAACATCCATTGCTTTCCCCAGCCTTACAGAATAAGGGGCTCCAAACATTGTTAGATGASATTGCTGTGGTTTGTTCAGTGGCTTCAGCGTTTCCTTCTGCATCCCTTAATGCAGTTGTTTTCCTGTTTTCTCCCTCCTCTCCTGTGTTCTCTGCCACAGGATCCATCAGTTCCCACTTTGGTGATGGTTCTTGTACCTATGGAATGATTTAATGATGACCTCTGCTCTCTTTGCAACAACACCTCCTTTATCGCATCCATTCCACCTTAAAGGAATCATTGAGACATCACACCATTTAAAGTTACAAGTTTTTCCTGCCTTTGATGGGCTGTTTCCAGGGGATCCATCCCACCAGGGACAGGCAGAGCTGGAAGGAATCCTGTTTGCTAATTACTGCCAGCATTTAGGAACAAATCACAGGGCACCACAGCGGGTCCAGCCCAAGGAACAATAACATCTGAGTCTGTGCAATTGCTGAGGAAATGAAGACTGAATAGAACTTGAAGGCAATTAAAGCCTTTCTTTCCATTTTATTATGGAATAAATACTCCAGGATATTTTCATTTGCTTCACTTTTTGTTTGCTCTGGGATCTGCTTGTTAATGTGACTGGGATGTATGAGAACTCCTTAATTAACCTGTTTTTGTGGGCATCTCGTGGTTTCTATGAAATGTGTGTGCTGACAGCTCTGGAACAATAGTCCAAATAGAAATGACAGATTTGTAAGCATTGGCCAACTAAGAACTGTTCAAGAAATGCAGTTTTTGAATTATTGGACTAGGCTTCTCTGCAAATTGGAATTCAATTCAGTTAATTGAATTCACTGGATCYGTGGCAATTTGCATAAAGTTATAATAAGAGCGTGGTTATCTTTGTAAAAGCTGCAGTTTTGGAATCTTACATTAAAAATGGAATAATACCATTTTTATTTTGTAATAGCCAAATGCAGAAATACCTAAATGGCATGGGAACAAAATTGAAATATGTATTTTGCTGTATTTGACAAAGAAGTTCATGTGCAGCACTCCCTTGTGGAGGCTGTGTGGGTTGGATGGAGGTGGATGTTGGGCTGTTTGTCCATCACAGCCACTCCTTCCCTCTAGCTGTGCTTTATTCCACTTTATATTGCATTAAGTAAATAGAGCTTTTGYTGGAGGCCTGGAAGCAATTCCTTCAAACAGGAAATTCCCATTTCCTCTGTGCTGAGTCTGGGATCTGTGTCCTTGGGCATCCTCTGGCTTGGGATGAACTCTGCAGGGATATCCTGCAGCAATTCCCCTTCCAGACCTTTCCTTCCCCATTTCTCCTGTCTGATGTTTGGGCACATCCATGGGGGTAAATTCAGTCCCTGTGTCACTCCTGGGGCTGTGCAGGTTGTTTCACAAGGACCCTGGGGAAAGAATCTGCTTGCTYAAAGATAAAAGTGGCAATTAAATATTTGTTACGTTGAACTTAGKAACTGGTGAATGTGATGCTTAAACAAAATATCTGTAAATGAATAAACCTGCAGGATGAGGGGAGGAGGAAACATCTGTGCRGCTGCCCTCACTGCAAGAAAACCCTGAGAAAATGTTTTCTGTTGGGGTCTTTGAAGTGGAGACTTCAAGAAGGATCTGCTCCACAAAGTTTAAACAGAGATGAAGTAAAGGTTGAGGCAGAGGTGGGGCTTCAGCTCCATCCCTGCTTCCAGMACAGGCAGCATCCTGAGCAAACACAGGGTTCACTGTGACCATGTTCACAGGGGTCCGAGGATGAGGGAAGAGATGAGGATCTGACTCTGTGTTTCAGAAGGCTGATTTATTATTTTATGATATATAACACATTAAAACTATACTAAAAGAATAGAAGAAGGGATTTCATCAGAAGGCTAGCTAAGAATAGAAAAAGAAAGAATTATGACAAAAGCTTCTGTCTCAGAGAGTTTGAGACACATGGGCTGTGATTGGCCATTAATTAGAAACAACCACATGAGCCAATCCCAGATGCACCTGTTGCATCCCATAGCAGCAGATAACCATTGTTTACATTTTGTTCCTGAGGCCTCTCAGCTTCTCAGGAGGAAAAATCCCAAGGAAAGGATTTTTCAGAAAATATCATGGCTACAGTTCTGCACTCAGCTCCTGTGCAGACAGGGTGGAGGCTGTGGGCAGGGCTCATCCTGCATTTGGCCTGCCCTGGGTGTCAGGGCTGGCAGTGAGGATGCTCCCCTTGGCAGGAGGTGCTGCTCCCTCCCTCCCTCCCTCCCTCCAGCAGGGCTCAGCTGCTGCTGCTGCTCCCCAGGGATGCAGGGCAGGGAGAAGCCTCCTGCACACCCCAGCTGAGGGCAGAGCAGCAGGGATGAGGCAGGGATGTGCAGCTCCTGCATCCCTGGTGCAGCCCAGCGGGTTCTGCTGCCTCACAGAGCATCCCTGCACACCCCAGCTCTCCTCCCCTGGCTGCTCCTGGGCTCCTCTCCTCTCCTTGCTGCTGAGACAGAATCCTCTGCTCAGAGCTCAGCAGTTCTGGGCTTTTTTAGAGGCACAGCATTGATTCTTTAAGGAAATTGCCCCTCCTCAGGACCAGAGAGCTCGTGCAGGAGTCAGAGATGTCCCCGAGCAGGATGGCACTGCGTCACCCCAGAGCCCAGCAGCACTAAAGCTCTTCAGGAGGAGCAGCAGCAGCTCAGCCAGGTACAGCAGGCACAAAAAGAGGAAAAACTCTCTGGCAAAAATAGAATTTTTCTGGCTGTTACATTCTCTGGTAGAGTATAGAAATTATTTGGGGAGAGAGCAGCTTTCATTGGAGTTAATGGGACACAGGGGTGGGACAGTGCAATGCCTGGTRCCTTTCACCTGTGCTTTCAAATTTCTAAGCTCTGTGGCTTTAATATTCATTTCTTTCATTTAAATGCTGAGGAGTGAGCTCAGAGAAGGATGYGCTTTGCCCAGGAAGACTTTTCACATTGGTTCCTGGGAGTGTTATGGAAGCAGAAATCACAGTTGTGGGATAAATGGTTRAAACCTTGAAGTATTTGCTTTTGTTCTTAAAAATACTTCAGAAATCGATGGCTGAGGGCTGCAGCACTCCCTTGTCCCTTGATCCATGTCCTGCAGCCTCCTGGATCCCTCTGGCCAAGAGCAGCAGTCCATAGCTCTAAATCCAGCCACACATTTTGGGTCTTGCCCATTTTGGGTTCTTGCAAGGCCTTGCAGCTCACGGTGACCTTGGGGATTGATAACTGAGTGTCTTTGGGGGACGGATTTTGGGGACATTGTRTGGCCTTAGGAAATGGCACTCTGCAGTTCCCCGTGCCTGTCACACCCTGGGTTTAACRCCCTGTCCCTGGTTTGGGGCTCTCCTGGCCAAAGCTCAGAACCTCAGAGCTGCAATTGCTTTGATTTGAGGAGCTGGGGAGCTGCAGGAAATCCTGCAGGGGGGGATTTTTCTGCAGACAGCTCTTGTCCTGGACAGGCACCAGGTGAAAGCAGAGAAAAGCACGGCATGGAAATGTCCCGGGGTGTTCTCAAGGAGCCCATTAAGCAGTTCCCTTACACAGCAAAGGGCTGCACCATTACCAGCCTGGATTTGAGCATGGAAAAGTGGYGATTGAAACTCAGAGAGAAGCATCAGGGGGAGACCAAAGGAACAAAGTGACTCATGGCAAGATATCAAAYGCAGCAGTGCAGATTTTTAAACAGGGGGCAGGACGAGTGTCCCAGGCAAATGAACTAAAGAAAGCAAATTTGGGGCTTGCCAGAAGGAAGCCCTGTGTCAGGGGAKGGGACTCAAGTGCTCTGCAAAGGAAATGTCAATAAGGCAATCTGGGTGCACAGGAACAGCCTCGTGCTGAGGTGTGGATGTGCCCTGTGTGGGGAAATGTCGAGTGTGAGGCCACTGGGAGCAATCTGGGAACAGCTGCCACAGGCACTGSTGAGTGACTGGGGGAGGGATTATGAAACCTCAGTGGTTTACAGTGTGAAGAGGTGTTTAAGAGGAAAAATAATTGCCTTTAGCTGCTTTTTRGTGTTTAAATGTGTTTTAAAATATCTGTATAAGCTAAGAACTATACTAARAAGCAGATCCTGGTGGTGAGTGGTACCATTCCAGAGGAGTGGGGGGTTTGCCTGTGTTGGAATCTATAAAAATCAGAAGGTTTTAGGAAAGTGGTAAAAAAGACAGGCTTTAGACAGCAAATTTGTGAACAAGYGCTAAGGCAGCAAAAAGGTTTCTAAGCTGTAGTGCAGACGTGAGAAATAGAACARTAGGCCTATGTTAGTTAGCTTTCTAAGTTGCAACAAGTTTATTTAACGTATATTTTAGAAGGTTAATTATGAATAGAGCTCTGTGCTTTGTCTCTYATAAACGAGCCACTGTGTTAGAGAATAAGCCGTTATTGTTTTAACCAGAATTACGAGTGCTTCAGATTATTGGACAGAACTACTGTCAATGTGCTTTTCCTCTATGTGACTGGCTGAGACTGAGATTGAGACTGTCTCATGCTATGCTGTAACACTTGAGTTTCTCTGGCTTTCTGCTGAACCAGCGAGCTGGTCACATCTCCTGTCTCCATTGTCATACCRRTGTAATGAGACTGATGTTTGAAATAAACCRCTCAAGGAACTGATTCCAGTTTCCCCGTCCTGTTCATGTCTGTATATAAACTGCTGGCTAATAGCAGCCTGTGGAAAAGGCAGGATCTTGGCTGTTTTCTGGGCAGGCTTTGGTGGATATCAGTGAGAAAAAATGGACATGAAATACAGGATGGATGTTATGCGGATTTTGGGAGGAATTTTGAATGAGTTTGAGACGGGACTTCTGAGTTTTTTAGATGATGTGGTTTATTGTTCTTATCTTCTGCATGGGCAGGAAGGGGCAGTTCAGCTCATATCTTTACAACATGGTTCAGAAGGTCACAAAACTTCTAGTTACACAACCTTTTAAGGATTTATTGACCAACAAAACCCTGCCAACAAGGATATTTATGTTTTTGACCCAATCCTTAAATATTTTGTCTTATGGACCCATGTTACAATCATGTTATTACACACAAACCTCCAGTACTGCATYCTAAACTCCTTGTTCACCTTTGTAGCTACTTTTATTTTTTCTGTATCCTAAACTCTCAACTTTCCTCTTCTTAACGTGTCTCTGCTTTAAACCATAAGTCCACACTCTCACTTCTAGCACCTGAGTTTAGAAGCCTTTTCCAAAGTCTCAGATCAAATCTTGTGTTTAATTCTAAGCTTTGGCTTAGGAGCCCAAAGTTCTGAGAGTTCCTTTCATTTCAGATTCCAGCAAATGCCAGGGATGTGTAGAGCCCTTTTAGGGCACAAGGGCTTGGTGGTGTGTGGGTGATGCTCTCACAGATTTCACCCTCCCAGACTGGGGTAAATGTCCTTAGTGACGAGCCCCTGTGCTTCAGAGAGCCCAAACCATCACTGTGTGAGCTACAGGCAGTGCAGTGTGTGTAGTGCCAGGTTCCTCCTGCCCAGCTCCCTGCTCAGCTGCCCTGGCTGCTCTGCTGGRGGTGCAGCTGGGCTGGAGTGGTTTTTGTGTCAGCTCTGGGCTGTTGCTGGCACAGGAGCTGGGATGGATGCTCAGGGGATGCTGGGCAGGCACCTGCTGGGCCCTCAGGGAAACACAGCCTGTTGTTGTTCCAAGCTTTTTCCAAAGAAAACACCTGCTGTGCCAAGCTCAGGGAGTAGCAAACCCCTCAAAATGAACACATATTGCAGGTGAAGTCGTGCTAGCGAGGGGAAAAGCAAAGTGGTATTAAAGTAATGAAAACCCACACGAGCTACATCTCAACAAACAGCTCTGAGAGCACGTGTCATGTTGCATTTGTGCTAAGAGATGTTATAAAACTACTCTGGCTCTCTGCAGCTTTCATCTTTATGGATTACTGTGTGAGATCTGTGACAAAACTCAAGTCCCAGCTGAGATTTTCCTCAGGAACCTGAGTACAGATATTGCTGTCCTGGGACTTGTGACAGAGCAGAGCTGGTGTCCTGCTRGATAAAATCCCTAAATTCTCTGCCTGGCCAAACCAAGCAGCTGCAGTTCTCAGCAAGCTCTGGGCTGTGCCGCAGCTGTGTGGCATTTGTGTCACTTTGAGCATTGGTGGCATTGCAGGGAGCGGGAGGGGACAGCAGCCGAGCTGGCAGGGGCAGCAGCACCTCCTGCACTGCAGCTGCACATCCTGCAGGGCTCCCTGAAAAGAAACCCCAARCCACAAACCAGGCTGGATTAGGCTGCGCTGATAATCCTTCATGTGTTAAAAAGCTGAGTTGAAATTACTGTGAACTGGGATTTAGGCAGCGTGGGAATTAAAACTATGTTGTGCCACGTGTTGATTTAAACACAATTTCATTTCTCTTCCTAACATGACAGCTGCAATGATTAGGGCAGGAACCTTCTATTTTTAGCTAAAAAGTCAGGGGGATGTGATGTGGCTCAGGGAATTGTYGTGATGTTTGTTATTTGTTACATGCTAATTGTTATGATGCTTTTGGATGCTGAGTTTATTTGCWATAGCCCTTCGACTGTGAAGTTAATTTGTCCAGGCTTCCTGAGGGTTTCTAAAAGGATTATTTGACATTTTTTGAAGCTGAGCTTTGAAAAAATTWATCTATTAAAGAGCAAAGGGCTGCACACAGTGCTGGGGTTTGGCACAGGTTGGGTTCAGGTTCGGTTCCTGGGCACCAGTTTAAAATACAACTTGTTTAGAATTTACTGCCCCTCTCAGGGATTTCATACATAATTCTGGAAGGGTCTCTGAAGTTTTGCAAGTGGGGCATGAGAAGCCAATGAGGTTAGGTGGCTGATGAACTTCCCRGCTATAAATGATGGATTTGAGGAGATTTGATGAAGTTGTGTGTCTGTGTGTGTGTGTGCTCACCATCTGCTCCCAGGAGAGGGAGGGTGCAGGGGCATTAAACCATAATGGCCTTCAGTGGGGTGGAAGCAGCAGAGACAGCTTGGTGACCACATCCCAGATGGAAGGAACAGGAAACAATTCAAACCCTCTGCAGGGCTGGGAGGGCTGAACACCACAGCAAGCAGCTCCTAATGCAGGGATGTGCTGCAGCCTCAGAGGGAGACAGCTGGGARCCCACAGAAATGAGGAATGTTGGGGTGACACTGTAGAGGTTATTTCTCATTTGGCTCCTTCCAGCTTCCTCTGGATGAGCAGGAGAGGCAGGGAGAAATCCCCAGCTGCTTTATGAGAGTGAGGATTGCAGCCTGTGCTGTCTAACATGAAAATGCACTGTGTGCCTGGTTCTTAGCAGGTTAAAACCTCCTGATTGTACTGAATATCTCCTTCCCAGTATCAAATGGAGGCAGCATTTTCARGCTAAAGACTGATACAAGGGGGCTAACAAGGTTTTTGCATTTTCCAGACATGCTAACACTGCCGCAGCCTTAAATGTCAATTGGTTTAAAATATCTTTTAACCTTATGTCAATACTGGGGTTTAGTGTGATTTTCCCACAAGAAATCTCCAGAGGGATCTCCGTGCCTGCTCTTAGAGTTTCCTCTGAGCCTGTTACTGCCCTCMATGCTGGTTTTTGCCAGGCACTGCTGGGTGTTACACGTGTGWAGCTGTGTAAGCACCGTCACCGTGGGTTCTCATCAGGAGCTGCTGCGCAGCATCGCTCTCAGAGCAGCTGCCAGCACGTCAGGAAACATCTTCAGAGCCTTTTTCCTCTGGCACTACAACCAAAATCTTGTGTTTCCTACCCCTTCACACCAAATTACTTGGCTCTGTCCCCAGGCTGGGGTTGGTGATTATAGCTGAGTGTTGGGACAGCTTTGGTGGGCTGCTCTGGGCCGTCCTCTGGAAATGAACATTTTTGGGAAATKAACATTTTTGGGAAATGAACATTTTTGGGAAGCGTGTCGACTCTCAGGATGGTTGTGTTCAGTTCCTTTCTGTTTGAAAGGTGTGTTTGAGGTCAGGTCTGGGCTGAGCACTGGAGGCACCTCCAGCTCTGAAGCCTGAAAATGGCAAATCCATGGAGCTGCTGAAGGAGACCAGGRGAGACCTTGGAGCTGCTCCAAGGGCTGGATCCAGGCTGGGAGAGCTGGGGGTGCTCACCTGGAGAGGAGAAGGCTCCAGGGAGAGCTCAGAGCCTTTCCAGGGCCTGAAGGGGCTCCAGGAGAGCTGCAGAGGGRCTGGGGACAAGGSMTGGAGGGACAGGRCACAGGGAATGGCTCCCASTGCCAGAGGGCAGGGCTGGATGGGAGACTGGGAAGAAATGAGGGTGGGGATGGACTGGGATGGAATTCCCAGAGCAGCTGTGGCTGCTGTGGATCCCTGGCAGTGCCCAAGGCCAGGCTGGAGCGCCCTGGGACAGTGGAAGGTGTCCTTGCCCATGGCTGGGGTGGCACTGGATGGGCTYTAAGGTCTTTTCCAACTCCCTCGTTCCGAGGAGATTTCCCAGCAGCAGAGGTGTGCCAGCTCCCCAGCCTTGTCATGGGCAGAGAGCCCCACAGCAGCCCCCTGCTCCTGAGCCACCTCAGGGCCACCAAGGGCCRCCTCAGYCCAGAGCTCCACGCTGCTCCCAGGCAGGAGGAGATCCTCCTGATGGAGTTCCTCCAATCCATTCCAAATGGAGGTCAGGATTGGTGGCAGTTGCCTGAATTTTTAACTGCATTCAAGTTAACCCCCGTGGGGGTTTTTAATGGTTTCTCTGAACYTCCTGGTCAGCTGGAGGAACATTTCTCTGAAGGAAAACGTGGAAACAGCCAATGGCCACGTCTTCATCAGAATCGTTTCACATCTGGGTTTAAAGGCAGACTGGGCCTTCTGGAATTAATTGATCTTTGTATAAAGTTTAATATCTTTACAAACCTCCAAGTCTGAGGGCTGCTGGGCTTGAGAACTTGGGCAGAARGGAGCAGGCAGGAGGAACAGAGAGATAAACTGAGGGACATTTAAAAACCAGCAACTTTGCAGGCTGAAATTAAACATTTTTATATTTCCTGACTCAAAACAATTCAGTTTTCAGTGCCTGCTGTGCCTTTACTGGGTTGTTCTCTCTTGTGCAGTGATTTAAAAAGAAAATTAAGAGGAAGAAATAATTCTCTCAATAGAAATACTTATTTTTCCTTTTTTATCTATAACTTCTTGCTTACTTGGGGTATTTTATGGAGCTCCCCTTGATAAAGTGGCAGTCATAAAATACAGGGGAATGTAATGATTGTGCTTTAATTAAAATAAAATTTAAAAAGGGCTTCTGGTTAAAGGTTTATAAAGTGTGTATTTCTTTTTCAATGRATATCCTATACTTAAATTGATGTAACTGATAAATTAGATGATGCAGATATTGATAACTTTTTTTTTCCTTCCATCTGGTGATATTTCTCTTATTTCTAGTATGGTCTTATCCAAAGCCCCTTGGAACTAATAGGGGCCATAAACTGGGTGATTTCTGCTGCCTGGTTGTAGCTCCCAGTCACTGCTTTAACTGTGTGAACAGCAGATAAATTARCACTCTGCTGCTGTAACTTCAGTTGTACAATTGGAGTTTTACTGCACGCAGTAAATCCTTATCTAGCCACCAAAAATTCCCTTTAATTCCATGGCAGGGGATGACTGTGACGGGGTGTGGGGCTGTTCCCCCTGTTCCCAGCTGGAATCTCAATCTCTGGTGCCTTTGGGGTCTCCTGGCAGCTGTAGGGTGGCTTTGCTCCAGTGCCTCCTCACGCTCCTCCCTCCCACCCCAAATTTCATCTGGACATTTTTAACTCATCCTTTTCCCAGTCTTAATGTTCTAATTCCATACTCTGTTTCCTGGTTTGGAAGTTTTATTTTATCTTTTAATTCAAGATGTTGCAATTTTTTTTTTAATTGTCCCACAGTCACTCAGACATCACGAAGAAATTTTACCAAATATTGGATGTATTAAATTTGAGCTGACAGCTCCATCCATGCAGAAGGAAAAGTAGAAAATACCAACATGGCTGGAAATAAGTTGGCACCTAAAGTTAAGAGGCCGACAGAGGTTGAAATGTTGGCAATTAGCATTTTAAGGGGTATTAAAGTGGGGTTGAACAGGCTGGTTTGACACAGCCCTGGGATGTGTGGCTTTCATGGGGTCCAGCTGGAAGCTGTGCCTCTTGCAGCCTGGATGGGGATGGATTCCTAAAATCACCAAAKGGTTTGGGCTGGWAGGGACCTTAAAGCTCAGCTCYTTCCAGCTTGACATGGCTGCTCCAAGCCCAACYTGGCCTTGSACATTTCCAGATGGAGCATCCAAAGCCTCTCTGGGCACCCTGTGCCAGGGCCTCTGCCCCCCTGGAGTAAAGAATTCCTGCTCAGCTTTGCAGAACAGGCTGAACTTGGTGTGAACTCCCCTCTTTATTCATCCAGGCTCAATCCATGCAAGGTGGGAGCAGAACCTGCTGCTCAGGGCAGGCCCTGAAGCAGGGCAAGGCTTTAAAATCCACAGGTGGCTTTGGTGCTGCTGCACAGCCAGACCCAGCCTCAGGTCCCTCCTGGCTCCTTTCCTCTCCTCCTGAGCSTTTTGAGGAGCTCTTGGAGCTGCTGCAGGCCCTGGGCAGGCAGAGCCCCTTCCCAGAGGAGCAGGTTCTGCTCATCCCACCCAGGCCAGGCTCTGCTGCTTGCAGGAGAGGGACAGGCAGAGCCCTCAGCCAGGGACAACAGCAGCAAACACTGCTGCTCACACCTTTGGGAGCCCTACACACAAATCAATGCCTGCAAACCTTGTTTCCTTTCATCTGCTGCCCATGACAAGCAAACCAAAGCCTTAGTGTGATCTCAATAAATCCTGGTGCAGCCATTCCTGAGGTGCCTGATGGAGCTGGGCTCGTTATCAGCTGTGGAGATGATCCTTGTTTTGTCTGGCCAGGGGCTTGATTCCTTCAATAATTGATATTCCAGATTGGAAACAAAGCTGTGTGCAGCACCCCTTCCCTGGCTACCTCTGCCARCTGCTCAGCACAGTCCAGCCTGAGAGCCCCTGGCAATGAGGGAGCTCACAGGAGCCTTAGTTATTTACTTTTTTATTTATTTATTARATTTTCCTACATTTAGTGCAAGGATGTCTTTAAAAAACACCACACTCTTTCTATAAAAGATGGCAGAGGCAGGAAGAGGCAGTAATTTCATGTAATCTGCATAGTCAGAGTGGGGAAATGGCAGAGTGTTTGCAGCCCTCTAATAGGGATTGTAAACAGGCACTTTATGGTGCTCTGCTGGAGAACAGCTCCCATCAATTACACCCGGAGCAATTTCTTTGTTTTCATTCTGAAGTTTTATTTCCTTTTATGTTTAGTAATTAAATCAGAGCGGGAGGATGGTGTTGTGGGTACCAAGCAGCAGCGGGGCTTACAGGGAGGTGGCACCAGAGTCACTCTGTTCCTCTGTCAGSCACAGGTCACCTCCCCTGGGACAGCCAGCAGCTCCTGCCCTGCTCCCATTCAGCCACAGCTTTTGGATCATTTCTCACAGGGATTTCCTGGCCCAGCACCTCCAGSGAGCTCCCAGGTGCAATGTCCCCGTGGGCAGGTGGCTCTTGGTGGCCAAAATCTGTGCCCACAGCAGGCAGGCTCTGCTGTGCCCGTGGCAGTTCCCAGCTGCACTTCTGGGGTTTTGGAGCTGCTAACAAAGGTGCTGTGTGCTGGGACACCACTTTGCTCTCTGCTGGAGCCTATTATGCCCTGAATTCCAAGCCAGAATAACCCAAACCACATCAGTGCCTGAGCAGCAGAGCTGCTTCTCTTTCCACACCAAACCCCCAAAATCTGCTGCTTGTCTGAGCTGCACTCCAGGGAGCAGATGCCTCCCCTTGGCTTCGTTTTGGAGGATTTGCTCTCCCAGTGGGAGGGAAATCTTTGTGTTCAGGCCACGCTGAAGCCTTGAGCAGTTCAGTGAACTGATGTCAGGGCTGAATTAATCTGTTCTGGAGGGCCATGGTCAGGGCTAGACCTCCACAGCATCGATTCCCTAGCAGTTTTCRTGGGGATAAGCTCAATTTTTAATCAAAACAACACATTTAAGTGCAAACCCAGACTATTCCATAGCAAAACATTACCAACTGGATCTTGACTCAGCTGTGTCTTTAGTTTAGGTTTGCTGGGAAACAGTGACCTCACCATTTCTGCAGTCAGAGAAACCCCAGAGGATGCTCGGGAGTGGTGCTTGACATCCCRGGAGTGATCCTGGCCTCGCTGCTGGAAACAATCCAGAGCTGGTGGGAGGCAGAGCAGGCTGGGAGCCTGTGCACTCGGTGTTTGGCTGTGCTGGCTCCCTGGGCAGGCTCTGCAGCTCCAGCTGAGCTGTTGGGCTTGGCACCACGAGCTGCTCCAGCTGCTCCATGGTGAGAGATGAGCACCCAGAGCAGGCTGTGGGCAGGAGAGCAGCGGGGCTGGAGGCAGGCACCTGCCAACACGCCCAAAAAAAAGGGATTGAATTGTAAAGAGGATGGCAGGCAARGGGCAGGAGTGGCTGGGAGGGAGCCTGTGTGCTCTGGGCTTCTCCTGGGCAACCTTTGTGCCACCTCCGCCCAGCTTTTGTCAGGGCTCCTCAGAGCTCCCTGGGATGGTTTGTGGCTCACAAATCCCTTGGCAGCAGAGGCAGCCCTGGTGTGGCTCCAGAGCTCTCACAGAAACCTCTGGAACATCCTCTGGGCTGGGCTTGGACTGGCACCATCTCCTGCCCAGCCTGGAGGATGGAGCAGAGCAGCCCCAGCTCCAGCTCCATTCCAGCTCCAGGACAGCCTGGGAGCTCCTAATTCCATATAAAATTAAAATTAATGGAATTAATAAAAAGTAATTCCATATAAAATTAAAATTAGTGGATTTAATAAAAAGTAATTCCATATAAAATTAAAATTAATGGAATTAATAAAAATTAATTCCATATACAATGGGCAAAGTGTAGAGGTGTTTCTCCTTTCTTCTGCTCTCAGATCTCCCCAGCCCCTGCTCCTCTCCTTGCTCRGCATCCCCAGCTCCCTCAGTTCCAGGCAATCTTGAAAATAAACTTGGAAGGGGAAACAAAACACTAAATAATCACRTAACAGGGATATCAAAATGATTGGTGAGGCTTATTTTTTTTGCTTTCCCTAGATGATTTTTGGATTTAACAAAGGAGTTAAAAACATTTGAGGTCCAAGCATCTCAATTATCTGGGTTGGAAGCCTTCTGCCAGTAGTAGGCGATGAGGGAATTGTTGTTTTGATAGCCTCTGTTCCCAGGGATACGCAGAGAGCTGCCTTCTCACCAGCTTCTCAAAGTTAATGAACGTGCTCGCTGTTCTTCTTGCCCAAGTTCCATTTTATGCTCCTAAGAAAGCTCCAATTTGTACCTCTGAAGGAAGGCAAAGCATTCTTCAGCAGGACTCTGTGTGTGTGTCCACTGGGCTGGAGCCTCCCTGAGGAGAAAACTCTCCCTTTGCCTTTGAAATCAAAGRGATTATTCTGGAAGTGAAAAGTAAAATGTCATTAAGATGCTGATTTTGGAGATGATACAGAAATATCTTCGATATTTTCACATCATTTTTTTGTCTCCTGGACAAGATGTCACTGTCTGATAATGTGAATTTTGGGAACGGACCTATCCAAAAGGGAACGATAACTYTGAATGTTGCTTATCTCAGTTTGTTTGGAGAGTGAAACTGCCTTGATTCCTTATCTCAAAGCWGTGATTCAGGGATAACAGGAGCCCCCTTGGCAGCAGAGTCCTGGGAGCCTGGTTCCCATTCTCCCAAACTGAGGCAGCTCTCAATTAACCCTTCTTTCTGCAGGAAATTTTATTTCTGTAGGAAATTTCTGCTCCAAAGTCAGCTGCAGTYTGATAGTCCAGTCTGACAACTTATTTTTGCATTAAGGGGTTTGCTCAGAGGCTGCTTGGAGACCAGGAGGGGCTGAGCTCTAATCCAGGGCTCTCACTGAGAGCTTTGCTGTCAGAAAAAGCAAAATTTGGACATGTAATGGTCCTTGCAGACCACTTCTGTTGATGATGGACTGGTGATGCAGTTAGGAGAGAAGAACTGGACTYAGGGAATACCAACTCAAATATTTTTTGCTGTTTTGAGTTATTTTACTCTCCCTAAAGCTGGCATCTTCTGAGSTTTATAATTTATTGCTTGGCTACATGGGATAGCCCCTCGCTTTAATCTCCCAAAACACTGCACTGAAAATGTCACTTGGTGAAGGTGGAAATTGGCTTTAAATTGGTGATTTTTAAGGTAACTGATCCAGACAATCTTTAGTAAAASTCTCTCTAAAAGAGGATAAATTCTGATTTGTAGAAAATGCCAGGCTGGGAAGTTTCACTGCTTGTAGCTTTTTATTATGATAATGTTGCTCCTTGTTGGAATTAAGCTCCTCAGAGTTTGTGGCTGTTTGTGTGTGGATGTTCTCTGAGAGCTGCTGCCTCAGGTGAGCATTTCCCAATCCCTCCTTGGTGGAAAAGGCAGAACAATAAACACTGAGCCCTAATTAACACCCCCAGCCTTAATTCAGACTTGTCTCCAGCCTCCCCCTCTCCTTCCCTGGGGATGATTTATCCTTGCATTATCCAGGTTTTCCAGGGCAGTTCTGMGTTTCCTGAGGGTGAGACACAGAGTCAGGGGTGTGATGGTGCACTTAGTGGCTGGTGATTAAAAACATTTAATTACTTTTTTTTTTTCCTGTGGAAAACTGTGCTGCGATTCAAGGAACTCGTGGCTCAGCTGGGAATATCCGTGTTTAGGGTGGATTTTTGCTTCCAAGGAGCTTTCAGTGGTGCCCCAGGAGTGCAGGGTTGCCCCTCAATGTTAAAGGTATAATCCAGTCCCTCTAAATCAGGTTTGAAGCTGTGGCTTTAAGTTCTGCATAAAGATAAACTGGGAATGTTGCTTCCAGACCCAGTCAGAAAGGGATGGTGCTGCTGAGAGGGATTTCCATCTGTAATTCCAGCAGCACTGAAGCCTCTCCCTGTCTGCCCCGCTGCTGGGTTATTGGGAATATGTGGGATGAGCACGAATCAGGGAGCACTTACACCAAAAAACTCCATGGAATAAACAGTATTTAGGCTGCAGAGGCTGTAATCCATGGCAGGGGGTGATTCCAGCAGGAATCTCTGCTGGCGCTGCTGGAGTTGTGTTTGTTGGGTGGGGTGGATGGGACAGCCAGCACGCGGCTGGGGCACAGCTCCCCCAAGGCCTGAGCAGTACAAATGGCTGGGCTGGGCAGTTCTGTCTGTGCAGCTGCTGTGGCTTCCCTGGCCCAGGGAGATGAGATCTCCCTCCAGGGAACGGGAGTGAGAGCCCCGAGGGGAGCACAGGGTGAAATCTGACATTGTTTCCTCAGACAATTCATTCTRGGGACAGCCCAGCCTGGATTTTGCCTGGAATTCAGAATGGTGGAAAGCCCAGGGTGGATTTTGCCATTTGGAAAACACTCTGAGGGGCAGGGTGGGATTGTGGGGGCCTTGGTGATCCTCGTGGGTCCYTTCCAGCTGGGATATTCTGCGATTCCCATTTACAGGCACAGTGAGCTCTGTGTGTGTGGCTGCTTTATAGGCACAGTGTGGGAATTGTGTGCCAGTCCAGCTCCAGGGGGGATCATTTCAGGTCTGAGCTGGCCCAGGCTCTGCCAGATGTGCTGTGACAGCGAGGAGAGCTCAGTGGGAGCTGCCACAGGCGTGTGCCCGCCGCCCTTCATCGCCCCCAACCTTCTTTTCAAAACCCTCTTTGGTTGTTGTTTTTCTTACACATAAGGAAAAGTTATTGTTTATCTAAGAACTTACAACCACCAAAAGAAAATGAAATCTCAGAAAAAAAAAAAAACAACCAAAACCAGAAAAACCCCAAAAAAACCAAACAAACCCCTCCCCCTTTGAGTGCTGAAAAAAAAAAATCAATGTGTATATGTCAAAGAAGTACTGCTGTGAAATTTGCACTTTTGGGGACATTTCTTTCAGGCACCTTCTATTTTTGGCTGCTGAGCTTTGCAGGTCACTGATTGCAGCTGCTGGAGAGAGCCTGGGCTCTCCTGGCACACAGGCCTGGCTTAGCACAGGGCTCTGAGCTGGGTCTGGGTTACAAGGCTGAGTTTGGCTGGGTCTGGGTTGCAAGGCTGAGTGTGGCTGGGTCTGGGTTACAAGGCTGAGTTTGGCTGGGTCTGGGTTGCAAGGCTGAGTTTGGCTGGGTCTGGGTTGCAAGGCTGAGTTTTGCTGGGTCTGGGTTACAAGGCTGAGTTTGGTTGGGTCTGGGTTGCAAGGCTGAGTTTGGCTGGGTCTGGGTTGCAAGGCTGAGTTTGGCTGGGTCTGGGCCATGGCTGCTGTTCAGGTGATGGGAGCTGCCTGTGCCCAGGTGCTGCTCCTCTAACAGCTCTGCTCAGCTCCTTTCACAGATAAAGCAATTTTCTGTCATTTTGGGAAAAGCCTCCTTTGCCTGCTCCATGCAGAGGAACCTCGCTGGTTTTGCTCCCTGACCAAAGCTGAGCAGCTCCTTTGTGAGAAATTGCTGCTCACTTGTCATAGTTCAGGAAGGTTTATTAAACCTTATCAAAAATACAACAGAAGACTGAATAAAGAAAAAAGGTTACGGCACTGGGAGCAAAAGATTTTCCCTGCCCTGTGCTCAGTCCCCTCACAATGAAGGTTTCTCCCTTTTTAACCCTTTAACCCCTCCCAAAGTTCTGCCCATCAACCCCTTCTTTGCTGTCCAGGGGTGGAGATCTCTTCCTCAAATCCTGATTAAAGGTCAGATGTCACCATAGTGACAAGAGAGCCCTCCCAGCTGTCCCTCGATAACCACACAAGGGGGTACAACATCACTATAAATCTATACAACTTTTCTTAACCATATACAGGTATTTGTCCATTAATTGTGAGAGTCAATCATGCATTGCTCATCTATCACACCTTGAACCAGCACTTATAGAAGTTGGTTCTGTGCCCCAAATCAGCCTGAGTGACTTCAAGGCTGTCCTTATCCCAGTTTCTGGCTCAGAAATGGGGAATGAGCTCTCCTTTAGCAGCAGCACCAGGACTGGGGAATCCCAGGGTTTGGAGTTCCCTCCATCACCTCCTAAACATTGGAGCTTCTGGAACCGAACACTGTTTGTGCCCTCAAAATCTGGGCTGAAATTCAGCTTGCAAATCACTAAGGAACATCAGGAATGGGAGTTTGGAGAGGGGAAATGGAGAACAGTGTTTGGGGGAGCTTTGCAGGCTGGTTTTGGGAGCTTTATGGGGATCAGCCTGTTCTCTCAGGCAGCAAGTGACACGGCAAGGGGAAATGGCCTGGAGTGACCCCTGGGGAGGTTCACGTTGCATAGCAAGGAAAATTTCTTCACAAAAACAGTGGTGGAACATGGGAACAGGCTGCCAGGGAGGCGGTGGAGTCACCAACCCTGCAAGTGTTCAACTAGATGTGGCACTTTGTGATAGTTTTGGTGGGCATGGTGATGTTTGGTCAGGGATTGGATTTGATGATCTCACATGTCTTTCCTTAATTATGGTCTCTCCATGTCTTTCCTTATGTCCATTTCCTTTTTCCATGTCTCTCCATGTTTTCCCTTATTTATTCCATAGTTCTGCTAAGACTCCTGAAGCATCAACCCCATCTGTGATGGGTAGAAATTAGGAAGGTGTGCATTAGAAAAGGGGTTCATTCTTTTTTTAAGAAAAAGAGTGAATTTTTGGAACCTCAGAAAATTTCCTGTGGCTTATTTTCAACTTTGTTGTTTATGGTTTTTTGTTTTACTTTTGGTTTGGTTTTGGTGGGTTTTTTTTTTTATTTTGCTGTTTTTGGTGCTAAAGAGTGGGATTTGAGCTTCTCTTGTACCTTGTTTTGCTGGCTGTGCTGTTTCTGGATTTGCCCTGCAATACCCACCCATTGTAGGCACTGTTTGGCTGCATTCTCCATCTGCTCTGTTCCTTGAGCAGCCCAAGGAGGGGCTGGACGTGGCACTCAGAGCTCTGCTCTGGGTGACAGGGCGGGGATTGCTCCCAGGTTGGGCTCCATCATCTCAGAGGTCTCTTCCAACCCAAACAATTCTGTGATTTTGTGCCCTGCCCCACTCCAGGTGTAACCAGAGAACAGTGGGGTCACCCCAAGCTCTGCTCTCCCTCCTGCAGCCAAGCCCAAAGATTATTTTTATGATTCTCCACTCCTGTTTCAAAAGCTGGGTGCCACCGAGGAGCTTTTGGCAGCGTGAATTAATGTCAGCGTGGAGGGAAGCAGTGAATTCCCAGCTCCTGCCCTGGGGTCACCCCTGTGGCAGCCCCAGGGCTGCATCACCTCCAGTCTAACGAGGGCCCCATTAGTGCTGAGTGCTTTGTGCTCCCCCCAGCCCCTCCTGAGCCGAGGTGATTAAAAGAAGCCTGTTGCTGTCTGTCTGTGCAGCACGCTTCATTAGCAGTGATTTATCTGGGAGCTGAGCAGAGCTGGCACTCTGCAGCACACCAGTGGGCACAGCTAGATGGGGGCTGAGTGCTGAGGATGCTCCTTGCTGCTGCTGCTGCTCTTCAGGGTCCTGATGCCTTTTTGGGGCTACCTAAAACAGAGGCCAGGCAGAATTAAGGGAATAAAAAGCTGTTCTGTTTATTGAACATTTATTGAAGGGCCTTCAGGTACATTTAGGGCAGCCCCAGGGGCTACACCCAAAAATGAACGATGGGTCACGAGTTTTCACACTTTTGTAAGTTTGGTCCATTTGCATATTGGGGGTGAATCTGCCAATTCCACCTTCAGCTAATGAAGTCATTGACCCCAGGTTTGCTCCCCCAACTCACTTTAGTTCCCATCTCTGGCCCTGAGGCAGTGAGGTGTCCTTGATTGCCAGGCCTGGAGAGGAATTGCTGTGTCTGCCCCAAATGGGGAAGCAGCAGCTCCCACTGTGTGTGGGGTTTGGAGYTACACACTAAAGATTTACAGAATTACAAATAGATGAAAAATAGAAAAGCTGAATTCCTAAGGCATCAGTCCTAGGTGTGTCCTGCAGGTTTTCCTTCAGAATATTCACAAAACTGACAGGTCACATAATGCAAATTGATTTACAAAGTATTTTTTCACATTCTGACTGCATCCGTAGATATATCAGCCTCAGGATTTTAATTTCTATTTTGCTTTTACAGAAGTGCTTATCATGAAACATCCAAGCAAAATTACTCACACAGCCGTGCCCACAAATGCAGAAAAATTCACCACAAATATTTCTACTCCACACTTTTTTTTTCCCCTTCCTACCAGCCTGCAGTCAGAGCTCTTAGAGTCAAGTTTCTTTGGCAGAATCCAATTAGGAGCAAAGGTGCCTTTCAAAAGAATTTGCAATGGCTGCATTGCCAGAAGTGAAGTTGAAAAGACATCTGCACACGTGTGGTGGCACTGGGGTTTCTAATGGGCTGCACTTCCAGACTGAAGCTCAGCAATCTCATTTTCATCTGAAAAAATAACTTGTGTACTGCTGGAACTGCCTCTGCTTGCTGCTGGAAATGAAATATTAAACTTTGTGAGTTTTCAGGCCTTCAGCAGCAGCACAAACTCCCCTGGGATTTGGTAGTCAGGAAACATTTAGGAATGGGAAGGATCTTTTCAATTATCCACCTTTTGCTCGTGCACAAATGTTGCTTTTCCTAAAGCTGCTGCCATAAAAAGTCAATGTGTTTGAACAGTGCTTGCAGAGCTCTGAACAAAGCCCTGCTGATGTGAACAGCAGAAATATTTACAGGGAAACATTCTGAGAATTGGACTCATTCACATGTGAAATAGGGAACTAGCACGAGAAATGGAATTGCAGCCCTGCCTTGAGAACCACCATCATTTAACCCTAGGAAAATATTTGCAGTGGTAATCATCTCCTTTACTCTTCAGTGCTGCTGATGCCCAGACAGGCATCGTTCCTCTTTGGGGGAGCTTGCTGTCCTGCATTGCCCTGTGCAGACATCAGGCAGTGCAAGCTTTGCTTTGGAGCACGGGCACGACCCTCTGCTTGTTCTCTGGAGCAGCTGCTGAATCACTGAAAATTATMATGGAAAACTTTCACATTTTTCTTTGGACTTAAAATGTGTTTATTGCTCAGAGCAGCTGGGGCTGCYSCTGGACCCCTGGAACTGTCCAAGGCCGGGCTGGACATTGTGGGGGACATTGTGGGACAGTGGGAGGTGTCCCTGCCATGGCTCTGGGTGGGATTGAAGGTCCCTTCCAACCCAAACCATTCCACAATTCYGTATTTTTAGCATAACCATKATTTTTGSCTGAAATTGAGATCCAGTGATTKTGTCAAAACTCAACAGGAGGAAGGACAGAGCCTGCAACTTTTAATATCTTTGCAAGCTAGAAACTAATTCAAAGTTAGTAACTTTGAAATGCTTCGTGTSAGTTTTTAAAATGCTGAGAGAAGCATTATTTCCTGAGTAGAAAAAGAAATAAAATTATTGTATTTTCAGGGAGCCCTGATGAAGGCAGAAATTATGTATTTGATTCCATGTYTTTAGAAGGTTAATTTATTACTTTATTATACTATAYTATATTAAAGAATACAGAAAAGATATTTCCTGAGTGCTAAAAAGATAAGAAAGAAAAATTGTGATTTTTTTAGAGTCTTGATACAGCTTGGCCGTAATTGGTCAATGAGTTAAAATAACTTACACTGGAGTCTAATTAAACAATTACTTTTGGGTAAACAATTTCTAAACACATTTTACATGAGCAAAACACAGGAGAAGCAAACAAGATAAGAATTGTTTGGTTTTTGTTTTCATTTTCTGAGGCCTCTCAGCTTCCCAGAAGAAAAATCCTGGGCGAAGGAATTCTTTTCAGAGAATGTGAATGCCACATAAAATGAGTTTGCAAACCCCCCCAGTAGCCAGAACTTTCCCCACGTGGATGCTGGGTCAGGGCAGCTGTGGCAAGAGCTGAAGTTACAGTGAGGAGGGGCAAGAAATTCAAGATTATCCAGGATTCTTTTGGAATTKGTAGAAAAGTAGGGAATTTTTTTGTGGGTGCTTCCCATGGGCTCCTGGCAAWAGGTTAAATTGATAAAAGCTTTTCAACCCCTTGTGTTTTTAATGAGATATCAAATGCTGTGAGTGATTGCTCTGCTCATTGCAGGGAGAGAGGAGAATAATTGTAAAGCATCTCCGGGCAGGGTAAGGAAGAGAAACTTGGTAGGGGTTAATTTGTAAGAGAAACATTGATGGGGATGATTTGTGGGAAAAAGAGAACAGGGAAGAATTTCAGCAGCTGCTGAAATCCAGGATTTATCTCAAATTTCACTTAAATGGGTGTAAAACTAGTAGAAATCTCTWGTGCAGCTGCTGTTATAATCAAGAGAATTTGGTACTGGGAGGAAAATTAATATTTTTCCACAGGTCAAGTCTTAAGGGTAAAAAAAACCAACATTTCTGGAGTTCACTATAAACAGTGTRACTGCTTCACCATGTCAATCAATACAGACATTTTCCTTCCAAACTTAATAATTAATACTCTAATCATTGCCTTAAATAGTTTAGTATTCATTGACTGGCCATTCCTGCTGCCCCCAGCACGCCCCATCAGGCTGTGTGAGAACAGATGAATTTCTGCAATTAATCTCTCCCTGCTTCAAAGCTGCATCTTCAGATCAGAGGCTAAAGATTCTCAACCTTCCCAGGGCATTGAACCTGACTTTATTAAAAGAATTCTCCCAATTTTAGCTCACAAAAGCAGGCAGAGCCCTCTCTTGTCATTACTCATGCTGTTTGTCTTGTAAGCACGAAGGCCCCTGAACTTCCAGTGTTCACTGAGATGAATAAATTATAAGAATGTGTGTCTGGCCTGATTTATTTAATATTTAAATGCCTGCTCTGGAGTGGTTCCTTTCATAAATGAAGGCGTTTTACCCCCTTGGGCTGCTCAGAGGGTGATGGTGGAAGTTTGCAGTGATCAGCTGAGAAAGTCTCAAATTGCTCTCAAATTCTAATTATTTACAGGTTGTAATTGGGTGTGAGGGGAAGACTAATTTTTACCTGGAGATGTTTTAAGGTGGAATTTTAAACAGAGTTTTAGAGCAGTGAGGATGGAGGTGGAATGGAAAAATGTCCCTTCCCTTGAGCAGTGTGGGAAGCTTTCCTGCAAAGTGTTGCTGGATGATGTTTGCACAGAAAAGTTACAGAGTAGAAAATTACTCCAATTTTCATTTTAATCTACAGAGTTCACTAATTACACCCCAGAGAGGCAGGGAGTGAATCTCCTGAGGGTAAGAGACAGCAGAAATTTCACAGCTCCAGGTTACGGCTCCCAATCCTCCCCTGCCACCCAGACACCTGAAACGGTCACAAGCCACTGCTGGGAACGATTTGAAAGTCAACATTTCCCTCTAAAATCCGTGTCTTAGGGCAATACAACATTTACCAAAGCTTCTTTGTTGATCCTAGATCCATCTCTCCTGGAAAGGAAGAGCCAGCTGTCAGCAGCAGCACCCCTGAATGTCCTTGCACTGTGTTTTGTTTTGCAGATTGAAGCTGGCCTGAGGTTGCCAAGGACCCCTGCTCTGCTCTGAGGTTCCTGGGCTGTCCCTGCCCCTGGAGCTGAAGATGAGGTTGCTATGGGAGCTGCTGGTGCTGCACTCGGTCATGCTGTGCCTGGCAGGTGAGGTGTCCCCGTCGCACCTTGGAGCTCAAACACCCCTGCTTCTCCCTCTAACGTGCCAGGGATGAAATGCCCAAATTGGTCCCTGTTTGTGGCCCTTGTTACTGAAATCAAGGTGAAGCCCATTTTCCTCTTGGGCCGTGTCTCCCGGCCCAAGCACAATTTCTCAGGGGTCTGCTCTGCCCCTTTCCTCYTCAAAGCTGCTGCTGGTGGAAGTTGTTTTCCCTCACTCTGTGTTAAGCTTTCCCTGCTCAATTAAACCTTGGTGGAGTGGAGCTTTAAATCCCATTAAAGTGGTGTTGTGTTACAGCTGAGCCCTCGCTCCATTTAACAAATAATTAGAATAACATATTCCAGCCCTACAACCATCTCCTGYAAGTGCCCTTGTTTAACCTTTTCAGCCCAAGCTGCAATGTTCGGAGCATTCCTGGAGRAATTCCCAGAGATTTTTGGGGGATGTGCCTTTTTCCTGGAGCTGAAACAGCTCCTGAGAAGGTTTTGGGTTTGGAGAGGCTCAGCAGAGCTGGTTCCAAAGCCCTGCCTGCTCACTGGTTGTTGTAGTCCACCTGTCCTGGAGCACACCAGGACTGTCCTGAGTCTTCCTCTCTCTGCCATATCCTTCATTAATTCCTCCTTTCAGTGCCATGATTATTCTCTCACGTGTGTTTTGTTCTGAGGGAGGGTGTCAGGCTTTAATTAATGTTTGTGTCACCCTGGTGTTAGCCTGGATTGCTCTAATTTACCTGCTGCTCTCTCACACTGTTTCTCTGCTTTATTTATTAACATGATTTCTCCCCTTTTCTTTGTGCTCACTGTCAGGTTACTTTCCCAGCATTTTAGATAATAACAAAGTACTTAGAGCAGTGTTCATTTTTTTCTGCTTAGCTCTACTGAACACAAAGGCACTTTTCTTCCGGTACTTAGGGGTACCTATTTTTGAAATTTGGTTCCAAGTCTTTCTAAATGTGCTTTGA
Source organism: Cardinalis cardinalis (assembly GCA_014549065.1). Taxonomy (NCBI): domain Eukaryota; kingdom Metazoa; phylum Chordata; class Aves; order Passeriformes; family Cardinalidae; genus Cardinalis; species Cardinalis cardinalis. The sequence goes on from JACDOX010000232.1 coordinate 1,029,865, forward strand.
CAGCTTCTGAGCTGGCAGAAAATTGGATGCAGAGAGGTTCTGCAATGCAGAGCCCCCACGTGTTTTGGGAATTGCAACCCCAGGGAAGCTGGGCTGGGGGAACACAGCGAGGATGAGCCTTTATTTCAAGCAAATAAATGAAAGAGTGGGAAAACAAAAGCATCGAACATATTTTTACTGTAATTTCTCCACTTTGAAATACCCATTGCAAACTGCTTAGTGGCAGCAAAATAAAGTTTCAGGGGGATGTGTTTGGGGGGGTTGCCTTTATCAAAAGATCAGTGTTTAATGAAAATACATCTCTCCAGCACTGCCTTTCCCCCCATTATTCTGCAGCAGCATTTCCCCTCCTCTGTGCAGTGCACTGAATTTCCCCAGCCTCAGAGTCTTGTCCTGCTCAGGGAGATTTAGCAGATGTGCAGGGAGAGGAGTGCCAGAAGTTTTGTGTGAGTTTTAGAAGAGGTGCTGAGTGAGGAGATGGTTTCATTTTGCTGCAGGACRTGCTCTGGGCCGGCTTCTTTGGGCAGGTTTGAAATCTGGAATTTTCTGTGTCTGCCTGCAGCATTGTCTGAGCTGGCTGGAGGCAGGGAAGTGCTGGTGCTGTGGGAATTCTGGTGTTGCCATGAGCAGGGCTCCCTCATTTGGGCTCTTTTTAAGGGATGCACTTGGATTGCTTCCCAGAGCCGTGGGAGTGTTTTGTGTCGTGCTCTGGTGTTATGAACACAGGCACAGGTGGCTGTTAAATAATCTGAAGTTAAGGGGGAGATTTGTGTTTTCATGTTGAGCAAACCATTTTCCACCCTTGGGAAAAAAAAATATTAATAACTGAGTTATAAAATAGTAGAAAAAATAGTCTGCAAGAAGTTTTCTCCCAACCCTCCACAGTGCCTTGAGGACCCTTAAAAGACTGGGAAAGTTAAGCTCAATTCTTAAACCTGAAAATGGAATACTTGGGTTTAGTTCTTGTAATCAGAGTCAGGCACAGCCCAGGTGTCATCCTGGTCATTGGTCTCAGCTGCAGAGAGCAGCAGGGCTGGTGAAGGATGAGGGTTTGGGGCTGTGAAAAACACGTTCACTCTCCTGTGCAAATGTAAAAAGTTTAATCAAGGATAATAGGAGACAARGACCATGGAGCAAAGGTTATTGGGTCAGCCAAGAGCACACTGTTATCTTTGAGGATACCCTTTAAATACCTTTTAATTACATCAGCCTGTTGCATTTTCATAGCTCCTTATGCATAGGAAACTTCCCAAACTAGTTTCCACRTTCCAAGAATTGTTTAGCATRGYTCCTCCTCGGATCCACCTTTYTAGAGCATRMAKRTTCYTTGGTTGTGRKTTTAGTCCTTTTTTATCATCACCTCCAGTTTTGGGCCTTGGTCCATATTGTGTTGASACAGTGAGTGCTGATGGTTGGCACATCTGTCCAGGTGTGCTCAYCCTGTGTRCATTGGGTGTTATCCCATCCCAGCAGGCATTCTAACACAAGTAAACTGATATCAGCTATTTCACTGAGCTAATTAACAATAGAAATAAAAACTGTATATTTATAGCAAAGTGACTTTAGCATCACACATATAGAATCCATTGTAATGTTTGCAAAAAGCCAGTATTATAACATGTATCTATAACAGGGTTTTGCCCCAACAAAGCCCTCTGGAGCTGAGTGGTGCCACCATCCCCAAGAGCAGCATCCCCAGAGCTTCTCTGGGGCTCCAGCACTGCCACCAGCTCCTTGGGCCTTGCTGGATCTGTGAGAAACAAAGCTCACTCTTTACAATGTTGAAAAGTTTATTAAAGGATGAAAGGAATAAGTCCAGTGCTGGGGTGCTTGGCTATCTGCCAGAAGCACACAGCTAACAATTTCCATGTTGGGGTTCATTGTCCCATTCCAGCTCCAGGCRGTGCAGTCCCACCCTCCCAGCTTGTTGTCCTTGGTTCTGGGCTGGACAAGGATTGTCTGTGGGACTGTGAGGGCTGCTGACACTGTGTATGGAGTTCAGAGTCACCAATGCAGGGCAGAGCCTGGGAAATAGGAAAGCTGAAACTTGAGTGAGAACAAAAGGCACTGCATGGGTGGGCCAAGGGAGATGTGACATTGTGTGCCTGCAATGCTCGGGACCAGTCTGAAAGGGAATTTTCTGTGTTTCTGTGACTTCTGTGCCATCCTCTGCCTCATTACCCTCCTGCAGCAGAGAGTTTCTGTGCTGAAGTCGTATGTGCATGTTAATGAGCTGCAGTGGCACAGACACATTAATGTCTGAGTGTGCAGATGCATATTTTATAGTGGGATTTAACCATTCCCCTTCTGACTGTGCTGTGGGTTGAACCCAGCTTAGCCCCACCCAGGCTCCCCTCACCTCCCTCCACCCCATGCAATGGGGAGGAGAACCAAAATTAAAACTTGTAGGCTGAGATAGGAACCATTTAATAATTGAAATAAAGCAAAATATAATTATAAATATATTAATATTATCATAAGTAATATAGTAAATATTAATATAAAGTAAATAATACTTTTATTAACTTATAATTTTTACTATCTACTTATTATGTAATAATAATTGAAATAATATAAATAGTAAARATRATAYAAAGTAAAAAAACCAAGTGATGCACAATAAAATTAATAAAATTGTTCAACACCCACTGACCCATGGCAGATCCTGCCCTGAACACTGACCAGCCCCTTCCAGCTGCAAGCACCACGTAAATACAGGAGCTTTAAGAGATTAATTTGTCCTGGAGCTYTTGGTTTGGTTGTATTGTTTTGTTTCTGTTTGGGTCTTTTGTTTCATTTCACTTTGCAGTTTTTTGTTTGGTTATTTGGAGTTTTTTGTTTGTTTTGTTTTGTTGTTTGGTTTTTTTTGTTGTTGTTGTTGTGGTTGTTGTGGTTTTTGGGGTTTTTTTTAGTCGTGGTTTGGGGTTTTTCCCCAAAACTTTTTTTAACAGGAAAATATCTGTCCTTTGATCTGCTGATCCAGCGCAGCAATACCCCAGCACAGCTCTGCAAGTCAGGGGAGGGAAAAAATGCAATATAGAGTCAAATGTTTTCCACTGTGAGGCAAAACCCCCCATAATTTATATCAATACATTCCAGTGAAACTGGGCACCCAGCTCTGTTAAAAATCAAACCTCAAAATTCACAGAGAGATGAGGATTTGAATTCATGCTGCTCTCCAAGCAGCTGCAGGTTTCATACCAGAGAAATTCAGCTAATTTCGTGTCTGAATATAAATAATTAAAGCTGGGAGCCCTGTTGTACATATTAAATTATGGTCTCCTCTAAACGAGGCCGCAGTTCAATTTGTTCACTGTGGTTTTTTTTTTCCTCGTGCTGTGCAGCTCCCTCTGCCCTTTGATGTGAGCAGGAAGCTGGGAAATGATTCATCTGCTGCGGCCCCATAATTAATTAATTAATATTTTGGTCAGTTCTGCAGCACTTTGCATTTCTGGAGCCAGCTGCTTATTTAATGTTTGCACGGCAGAGGAGGCAGGGGGTGACTCCTGGTACCCCTCAAACACCACCCAGGCCTGGGCACCACTGGAGGAGGGTTTGCAAATCAGATCTGCCTTGCCTTAATATTATGAGCGGGGTTTTTTATTATTATTTAGGGGCTTTTCATGTTCATTTCCAGCTCCTATATTTGGAAATCCCTCAGGAAGAGGTGTGGCCCCCCCAGCAGCATCATCTTGCAGGCAGGTTTTGGGTGAGCAGGTCCTGGATCCACCTCTCCTGACTGGGATGAGAATGGTTAAACCTCAGCTGGACAAAAATTCCTTTAAACTGAAGCTGGTGCCTCAGGTTTCAGCTTTTCTATGTTTCACATTCTGTGCTGCTTTAGTGTGTGGGTCTGAGCTCCACATCAGGGCATGGTGAGCCCTGTGCACAGAGCAGGGAGACAAAACAATTCCTGCTCCAGCTGGGCACCAAGGACAAATGATCCAAATCTCAGCCCCAGAGCACAAACACCGTGGGCTGCAGAGAGAAAAACAAGCAGGGTGGGACTGCAGGGGCTAAAGCTGGGATGGGACAATGAACTGCAAGGTGCAAATGGAGCAGARCTGATCCCAGGGACAGACCCCGTGCCCGCTGGTGCATTTTGGGGCCATTTTGGTTCATCTTGGGTGCAGCCCTGGCTGGGCTCTKGTGCTGCCCAGGGTGGATCCATGGAGGAGATCCTTTGAMTCAATCCCTATTTTATTATTTAACTCCRTCCAGCCTCTGCTCCAGGGCAGCCTGCACAAGGCAGCAAAGCCAGAAGATTTCAGCTGCCCAGGTGGGGCTCTACAGCATCACTCAGCTGTACAGAGGTGGAAAGGAGAGCTGAGAAAATGTAATTTATGCTTATTTAGGGATTATGTGGCAAGTTTGTCTGTGATTGCAGAGGATTTGAGTCAGCCTCACGAGAAGTCTGTACCCATTTCCCTCCCTGATCTGCCAGCAGCAGAGCCCTTGCTGGATGTGACCTGATTGATTTCGGCCATCATTTCCCAAATCAGGAAACCAGAGGCCATATCAATGCCATCTCCTCATTTTTATGTACAGATGATTAGGTATATGATGTTTTTCTCTGTTTAACTCTCAAGTCCATCTGGGCGAATTTAATTGCCTCTTTCTCAAAAGTTAAGAAGGTGAGATGGTGCACTTTAAATAAACCAGGGAGTAGACAGGCATTTTTCTGAGCAGATGTTCCAACTCTCTGGCTGTGTATTGATCCCCTGTGTGTTTTATGTGATGCCCCTTTTCAATTTAGCTCCTTTGCATTTGAATTAGTGTGTAGGTATTGAAATTAAATCTCATTTAGGGACTTAGAGAAATACCTACTTTACCACGCATCTATCAAATTAGGGAGGATATGGACCCAAACTGATTATTTATTGCCAGTAAAAGTGGGTTTTATGGCAAAATTGGAGGTGATTAGTGGGGTGTTTTATAGGTAAAGTACTGTGTGATTCTTAGAAAATCTAAATATTATTGGAAAGGGGCTTAATTTTGTAAAGCTTGAGCGGTCATGGAGAAAGAACAAGAGGTGAGGGATGTGGTGCAGGGGGAATCCTGCTGGGAGCTCTGTTGGGTGCTGGGCAAAGCCTGGCTTAGCTAGTCAGGAACCTGTCCTGGTGGGGATTTCCTCCCTGCCTGGGAGAGAAGTGAGCCTCCTCACAACCCCATAGGGTAGGGTAAAATATAATTATAGGGTCAAATAATTCTAATTTTAGGTATTTTGTAGGGTAAAAATATAATCATAAAATATTTTAATAAATAATATAGGAAATAATGATATAAAGTAAATAATAGTGTTATTTACTTTATAATAATACTAGTAAATAATGATATAAAGTAAAAAAACCAAGTGATGCACAATAAAATTGCTCAACCCCATTGACCCATGGCAGATCCTGCCCTGAATCCTGACCAGCCCCTTCCAGCTGCCAGCACCACATAAATACAGGAGCTTTAAGAGATTAATTTGTCCTGGAGCTCTTGGTTTGGTAAGCAACATATAAACATATTATTTATTACAGTATTATTATATATGAACATAATCTATATATAAATAATATATATAAATATTATATATAATCAATATATTATTTATTATTATATTATTATATATAAAATGTATTATATAAAATTATATATAAATTGATTATATTATACAGAAACACTATATTATATATAAACAGTATATTATTTCTTATAATATTATTACATTTATAATTATATTTTACCGCACCTCACAAAAATTCCTGTCCCCTCCTTGCTTCCCACAAAGGCTGCAGTTTTTGCAGGGTTGGGGCCATTGAACAGAGCAGATGCTGCTTTATTTTTGCACTTCATGCTCAAAGTCAATCCCTGGTAAATCACTGGCTGCTCCTGGTGAGTTCCTGTCCTGAGCAGAGCTCAGGATGCTGCAGTTCAGCTGGGCATTGTTTGATGCTGCTTTATTGAAGCATTTGTCAAATGCTGTGCTCTGAAATTAAGAATATGCTGCTGCCAGGCTGCACTGACTCATTATTGCAAGTTTTAGAAAATATTTCCTGTGTGTTGTAATGAAAAAGCAAAATTTTCCTGTTGTCCCTTCAGTGCTTCGGCCTGGTTTTCCTGGTGCATTTGGATTTTTTTATTTTGCAGTAAAATACACTTTTTCTGCTTCATAAATCAAGCTAAGGCACCATTGTTAAATAGTCTGTATCATATTAATTACTCTGTGAAGCAAGGCAAGCATTACAACCATTTATAATCAACTACTGGAGGAGCTGCTAATGAATGAGACAGGTAACTAATTAGCCAGCCAGCAGTCAGCATCTCCAGCTGAAGCTGGTGACTTTAAACTTCATTAAACTTTCCAGGTGTTGGGGAAAGTATGAAAAATACAGCTATCTTAATAGGTTGGTGTGTCTTAATTCCAATTTTCTGAGTTGAAATGGCTGAAGATTGCATCTGCTTTAAGGGATGTTGTCATTTATAAAGATTCCCGGGGCTGTCTGGCACAGCTGAAAAGAAAATTAGCAGTTTGTGTGGGAAAGTTTTGAGTTTGTCCAGTGCATGTTGGGAACAGCAGGAACTCAGATGTGGCTGAAATTCCTCCCATCCCAATAATTTGTACCTTCCGAATTTGTACCTCTTGAATTTGCACCTTCTGCCTTGCCCTTAATGCTTTGGGTGGGTTTTTTTCTGATTATTTAGGGGGTGGTTTTTGTGTTCATTTCCATTTCCCGTATTTGGAATCTGCAAAACAGACCCCTGAAAGAATTCTGACTATGAAAATTGTTTTTATTTGTGAAATAGGGATAATGGGAAGCAGAGCTCCCCGAGTGTTTTCCCACTTGATATAAAATAACGCTCTCCAAACAACTCATTGCTAAATAATCTGCATAGAATTCCCCAGGATTTATTCATTCTGACTTTGTTTTATTAAGTGTCACAGTTACATTTGTTGACCTCTGCTGCATTCCTGAGCAAACTTGAATGCTCTCTTTTCTTTTTTTGGGAATTTGTTGGTGTATTAGGATGGAATGTGGAATTTTTCCCCTAATGAAAGGCGAGGGAGAGAAGCCATCAGTCAGTGGGAGGAGAGAGAACCCAGTGCTTTCCCATGTAAATTATGTGAGTTCTGGAAGGGAGCCAGGCATTCATTTTGTTAAAATGGGGTTTGATAATTGAAACTAATTTAACATCGACCCCATTAAGTTGCATTTTATTGCTCATTTAATCCGCCTGTCTCTCGAGCTCCCAGGACTGGGAAGTGGCTTTGGGATGGTTTTGGTGCATCAAAGCTGCAGCCACTCCTGCAGAGTGCTGAGATTGGCCTGTGGGGTGGGGGCTTCAGCTTTGGGGTGGGGTCAGTATTGGGGTGGGAGGTTCAGCTTTGGGCAGGTTTTGTGGGAAGATGCTCTGTCTGGAAAGCAGCTCAAGGATGGTCCCTCATCACCCCTGTGGCCTGGCAGAGCCTCTCCCTGCAGGATCCTCCATCCATCCA